>OY744525.1:86189892-86254892 GCA_963556195.1 Sepiola atlantica | reverse complement strand
ATAATATGAAATATTTTTGTTACAATCGGTGCGTGAGTGACACATTCAGGTCCTAAAATAAACTAAAATGTGGGTCGAGGACAAGTTTGAGTGACACTTTTATGGGTCAGAGGTGTCCTCGGACGAAAGTTGCGAAACCACATGATTTTCGGGCAAATATTTTTTTGTCTCTTGGCTGGCGAGATTTCAAGCAGAAAAGACGTGTCTCGGGTGCTCTCCTCGATGAGGGGAACGCACAGTGTGGCGAGACGAGCTATCTGTCTATCTAGCTGTCTGTCTTTCTCTCTCTTTCACATGTACACAAGTAACCCGTTGCTGTGATGTTTTCTGTGAATGTCTCTCTTTTTAAATAAATAATCTTTTATAAATCAACATTGGCATGATTTTGTATCCACAGACAAGCAAGAACGTGGGTTCATGACGATGCCAAAACACGGCTGTAAAATGGTTTATACATGCAGCGGTAAGTGAAAATATAACGCGTTTCGTTAATGTGCGTAACGTGTCGAAGAGTCTTCAGGATATTATAGAGTTTGTGATTTGTTTTTCATTGGTTAATTTATTATTCTAGGGTTGCAACAGTTGGAATCTGGATGATATTTTAGATAATTATATATATTTTTTAAAACAGTGTCGGTTCTAAATCAGAGAGAGAGAAACGCGTCCATATATGTTACCTCGGTCAGAATCGGAGCCTTTTTAAAACGTCCAAAAGAGTTAGGAGGATTAATATAAGGTCGATTATATTTATTGATAATCAACAACCATGTCTTTTATAAGCACAAAACCGATCAGATGTATTGAGCGATTACGTTATGAAACGAAGAATAAACACGATAAAAGGAACGCCTCCATCTTGATTATTTGCGTATCACTGATTCTTTTTTGGTATATCAGACATACAATAGATACACCTGAGATTTCATGGGCGTGACATGACTGACATATCCGATTGCTATATATACTTGCAAAGAGATCCGGCATTGCCCGAATCTAAAATATACTGAAAGATCTTGTTTAAATGTATTTTAATGTATGTAGATTTCATGTTTATTATATAGAGTGCGAGGGCTGTTTGAGGATATATTGTTTTAAGTTCACTACAGACTGTCACAAATAAAGGGTAGCTGAATTGAAATTATCAGAGAAATAAAATTTATTTCATAAATATTAAACCAAGGCGAGCCAAGTCTATCTTATCCTGCGTCTTTTCTATTTGTCCGTTGAACCTAAACGAGTCACAAATGAAGGAAATGTTATTCCTGTTGGACCGACGCCGTCAACCTACCCCTAACCATGCACTCAACAGAAGCGAATCTTGTATCCTATTAGCGACACCCCACCCCTGTCCTGAACCTAACCGTGAAGAAATCAGCCGACACATCCGGTCGACTATCGTCTCTTAAAACATTTACATTTACGAGCACCCTGACCTCATATCAAAGGGAAGAGTATCGTCGCCTATTAACTGTTATTTCTAGTAAGCAACACTCTCTCCCCTATCTTAAACCCTTAGCAGAAGGGAAGTCAAATGTCGACCAAACACCTTGTGCCATCCCTTAACATTCACAAATGCCTTGACCCCAAATCAGTGCAAAGTATCATCGCCTGGCAGCTCAAAGAAACTTTCAACATACCCACGTGCCGCCTATGCTTCTCAGCAGAGAATAGATATAAAAATGGATTTGACGAATCGACCAGTGAGTTTCTGTCAGTCGAAGAGTGAGCTGTCACCACCAGCGTATGCGCTGTGAGCTATGAAAAGGAAGAAGAAGAAAAAGGTGAAGAAGAGGAAGAAATGAGCGAAACAGAAAAAGAATCTGACTCCATAACTGGACTGATTGACGCGAGATTTTCTTCTACGCCGAAGGTTAATTTGACGAAAACAAAGACTTTTCTAAATTGCATCACCCAACCTGCCGTTGATTGTAAATATATCACACTACTGTCGAGATGACGAATACATATCCTATGTAAAGATTGCAGAGCGCCCATTTGAGAGTTCCATAATTCCACCCATATATATATGATTCCTGAACACTTACATCTTGATATCTGCTGATGACTTTTCCATTCCAAGATCAGTATGGATCTTGGATGAGTGTTACTTGTGACATTCATGAATAATTGAATTTTTCAACTCCCGTGGGGAGTCTTGTAACAACCTTCCACATTCTGTGAGTGAGTAATCCCTTTTCTTCCATGATTTGTTTGAGACACTATTTTGTTCATAGATTTTGCTCGCCATTATTTAACGTTAAACATTATCCCTCTCCCCTAAAATATTATTCTGTATTTCTTGTTTGTTCTTTACATGTTTATCCCTTATTTTACTATTCTATAGATAAATATTGTTTGAATCTTAACTTGGTGTTTGAGTCGTCTTTTACCTGCTTGTTATTCTTCGTTATTTTCTATGTGATGTCTTGAATTGGAGAATTCCCTTCCCCCTATATTCTGTTAATAATATTGGGCCCTAGGAACCTAGGAACCACTTCTGGACACTTTTACCATTTTGTATATTTATCATTGTCACACGCTGGTCCTGGCGAAGGCTGTGTGTGACAAAACTCAAATCATATCATTTTTTTTAAATTTCAGATAACCCATTCAGAGGAAGACGTTAATCCAAGAAATGAAAAGACATGCAGTCATAGTTGCTTTAGCTGCAAAACATAGTGATTTAGAAATCAGTAACTTTTTACATGTTGCCAGATCATTTGTTCATAATGTTCAGTTTGAGCTAGAGGGATGTGATGGCAAACAAAGGTTCGGTTGATTTTAGTTCCTATTTCCTATTCTATTGTTCTGTTTTCTATAGGGTCGCTCATCTCTGTCAACAAAGAAACAGGGATGAGCCACCTTATAGAAAACAGAACAATAGAATAGGAAATAAGAAGTAAAATCAACCGAACCTTTGTTTCTGAGAAGCCCAACGATGGGCTAAGAGAACAACAAAGAGTCTGATTGGTTAACTAGCTAGATTTGTATATAAAAACATCCGGCCAAACTAACTCCATGCATTTTAACCTGACGATTTCCTCCGGGGATGAAACACGGAAGCGTCTGTGTAGCTTAATTGCCATAAATATATTTTCATAACTTACTACCTAGCTCTACTCAGGTATCGAGCACTGTTGAAGTAAATACTGAAAATTGATACATAAAAAATGATATCTCCTTATAACATTTTATGTGGATACATGAAATAATATATATATATATATATATATATATATATAGTCTCGGAAGTTTCTCAACCATTAAAACTATATAAAAAAAATAAAAAAATAAATAAAAAAACTTTTAAAAAAAACTTATAGTCTCAAGTCTTCCAGTGGAAAATCACTCATGTAAGTCAATTTATTTTTTACAGTTATTATATTAGTTAGTTTCTAACACTATTTTAAGGGATCATCAGTTGTTTACCATGAAAAACTGTTTCGGGAATAAGACAGGCTATAAAAATGGAAGCGGAAAAAGACCCATATTAACTAAAATCAACCTCCTGAAGATGGACGAGACGTCCGAAAGCGCTCGAGATTTGACCCAAACCATAACGATGGGTGCTACACTGCACCAGCTACTACCACACGATCGTAAAATCGCTCAAAGAGTCGAACGACTTACCAAGAAAATCTAAAAAAAGCAGAACTCCGTGGATTTTAATGAAGCTTGTCTTAATAAGAATTTGCTGCCAAACTATACGTATATACATATATATATATATATATATATATATATATATATATATATATATATATATATATTATTTCATGTATCTGAGAGAGTTTAATAACAAGCAGTACCACTAGCTTCATTGCGAGATCCAACACGGTTTGTTGTTGTTGATCACTATTCGCTGTTCATTGTAAATACCCGCCGACTTGGCATTTATAAAGTTAAATTCCTCCTAACTTCCAAGCTAATTTGCGGTGGCCAATGGGTAAGACTCTTGACTGCGAATCAGTGGCGATTTGTGATCGGAGTTCGCGCTCGCCGACTGTCGGGAATTAACTTCTTGCACTGAAGATTGCGTAAGCATGAAACATCGATGTCTGTAAGTAATAAATAATTAATATATATATATATATATATATATATATATATATATATATATATATACGTAATTAATACAGTAAGTTAGAACAACATCCGTACCATCAGTTTCAGATCTGAAAAATTCAGACCATCGTCTGAAAAAAAAAAGTATATATATATATATATATATATATATATATATATATATATATATATATATATATATATATATATTTAGGCAAACGTTATTAAATAACACGGAGTGGTTTTGTTTGATGCGACTTTTTTTTTTTTTTTTCAATTTTCCGAATTGTCCATCTAATGTTTCGGTCAAATTGATGTAAATATGATCCATGGGTTTCTTGTTCCATTCTTTTATCTTTTTTGCAAGTACTTTCGATTTGAATCGTCAAATCATCTTCAGGCGGTATTAGTTTTAGTGTCTTTACAAATTATGAGTTTACTGTTGTGCTCATTTTTGAATTATAACGGCAAGTAGTTTATAACTTGTAAAAGCGTCTGTAAAGTTGAAATGTACATGAGAGTGTGATGGCGTTCTACACATATGAGAGATTTAAAAGTTTGACTGTTTAAACCGTTAAGAAATTGATGACGTTAAAGAAAGTGCATACAATTCAAACGCATAACTACCTAATGGCTAAGAATTTGGTAATGTTAAGTATTATGCTAGACACTTTAAAATGTTGCGACTAGTTTCATAATTGACATTATTAATTGTGGGATGTTTAGTTTTTATGTAGAGGGCTTCGAGTATTTTTAATTTTTTGATATTGGTATCGTGGTGTATTATTTTGGTATTGTTAACAAGGATTTTTCTATATTGGGAGGGGGCGCAATTATGTTTTTTTCTCTTTCATTTCTGTTGATTTGATGGTGTCTACTTCCAGTTTCCCCCTTCTTATCTCTAGTAGCGCAAACTTTTCCATTTTGAATTCTATTTGGATGTACTGGCTGAAGGTTCTGGTTGTGTGTATCAGCATTTCTAGTTCTTCTTTGTTTCTCACAAATAATTTCAGGTCGTCCATGTACATGAGGTGGTTTATTCTTTCTTCTGTATTCGTAAACTTGTATTCATCATCATCATCATCATCATCATCATCATCATCATCATCATCATCATCATCATCATCATCATCATCATCATCATTATTATTATTACTATTATTATTATTATTTTTTATTTTTTATTTTATTTTTTTTTATTCAATTTAATTTATATTATTCCCACCATTAACTCAGCCATGCTAGCCAAAAAAACTTATACTTTATATCAAGGAAATTGTCTCTGAAAATTGCGTAACCCCATGCAAATGTTATGTGTCTAACGCTTGTGTATGTTTATTCGATAAAAATATATTGCTCCCCTTTTTTCTATTAAATGCCATTTTGCTCCCTCCACCCCTTCTCCATATCATGATATCCTGCCTCCACCACACCCCACCTTTTCCATTATTCGCTGTCTCATTACGACCGACCCATTTGAAATCAGGTGAATATTCTTTTTTTAGAAATTTAACCTTGAAACTAATTGACGTCTGAACTTCAATCTGAAAAGTTTTCTAACGGTTTATTTAGAGTATTAATATTGAATCTGACCATATGAACCGTACTCATTTTAATCCTGTCTTTTTTCTTCATTCTTTAATAAAAAAAAATAAAAAAATAAAAAAATTATTTACCTCCCCAGGAGGTTAGGCACAAAGCCAGGTTTATCTTACTCCCACAAGTAAGATGTGACCCAAACTCGGGTCGGGAAAGTGGGGTTTGAAAAGCCAGCGCCCGAGAAGGTGAGCACTCTGGCCATTAAAAATTGCCTGGGCAGCCCCGTCGGCATTCCCCGGTAGGGGCGCCTCAGGCAGTAAGCAATAAACTTACTCCTCCCCAAAGAGGGGAGGAAAGCCTGGGAGGGTGAACCTCCTAGAACTGCACAGGACAGACCCATAGACCGGCGTAAATCAAGCCCCGAAGGCCAAAACGATACCAGTTTATGGTGTGTATCAATCAATGATACGGCTCTTTAATATGAACAGTTAAAAAACGGACATGTTTTAATAGCCTGATGAGTTCGAAGCTTATTAAAGCTGTGATCGAAACATCTCCAATAGATGTATAACTTTTGATATGTTTCTATGAATAAAAATATCATAAATAATATATATATATATATATATATATATATATATATATATATATATATATATATATATATATATATATATATATATATAAGTCCGGTTCATTTTATATTCTAATAACCATGTTTTTATTTTTATTTATTTTACAGTCAGATGTATTTTTTACGGTCTGTTTCATTTACCGTGAAACAAACAATATTTTTATGTCAATATCGTCTCTGCAACATTACAAAATCATCAGAAAAATCCACAAAGAATAAAAAGTTCTTGGATTAAAGTGTCTTGAAAAAAACCTACACTATACAGTGGGTCAGTTTTGGGCGAAAACAAATAAAAAACAAAGAAAAGAGCAAACTCACATGTGGGGAAACTCACTAGTACACCATTTTGAATTTTTCAGTTCAGAGCTAGTACATCCTAAAAGTTGTGCAGACATTTATAAATTTAATTTAGTAATATTCCTTAAAATAGTTAATACATTCTATCATTTATTTATAAAAATTCGAATTCACTTGAGGGTAATTTTTTACTTTCCTAAAGTTATATCAATTTGCCTGCCAATTAATTAATATATATATATATATATATATATATATATATATATATATATATATATATATATATATATATATATATATATATATTACTGAGGAATCACTGCTGCTCAAGGCCCGGGGCCACTCGAGGATAAAAGTTGAATAGTTTTTCAGTTGGACGATGATCGCCACCATGAGAAGAATAGAAACAATGGGTAGAATGGGCAGAAGATTACTTAAGAGGAATTAATTATCCAAGACGACTCAACAAGTATTTGTTTATATTAGACTTTTTAATAATTTTATTCAAGGACAAGAAATACAATTTCAAACCAACAATAAATAAACAATCATGGCTGCCATTGTAAAGACAAACCAAAACAAGTCCAATTATTTATAAACAATAATGTGAGAGAAAGAGAAGCAAAGAGACAGATACAGACATAGGTAGATAGATAGGGGGAGAGAAAGAAAGAGAGAGTCAACAGATGACGATTAGAACGGAAGTGACGCCGCCGTTACTGACATAGCGTTGCCACAAACGATAGCCAGGGAGATGCGTTGGAACAACCAGGCTGACTCACGGGGCTTGTGCCTAGACGTTGAAATCCTCCGTCCAATGTCCTGAAAAAATTTAACAGTCTCGGGGCCAAGAACACCCGACGTTTCCACTGAAATTGGTTGGAAGACGAAACGGTCAGTGAGCGAGCTATATTTTCCGCGCTTCCTTGTTTCGGCGAGCAGAGCCGCCATGCCGGGCTTCACCACGGATTCCGCTTGAAGACGACCATTTTGTAGTCGGTTGAGAAGAAACCTCGTGGTATTTTGAAGCATATGTTATACATTCTTCCATTTAACATCTTTAATTTTTCACCAAATTATCAGGATATATGATGATTTTATACAAAATCAAAGCTCTCGACTTTGGAATATCAAAAATACTATATTAAATGACCTTTTTGTTGTTTCTTTCCTAATTAAAGAAAATATGACTATGTTCATGCACAGTAAATTTCCTCAACATTGGAATATATCAAATAAAACAATGACAATCATATTTTTGCTGTTTGTTTCCAAATGCCCAAAATGAAAATTGTTTTCTACCTTTTCTGCAAAGAAGACTACACCGAGATCAATTATTGGCCAGAGTTTTTTGCTAGTTATTATAGTTATATATAAACGTGAGTTAGTCAACGTTTGTTTCATAAAAGTTTTTTTTCCTATATGCTTTAATAACACAAAATACATGCTAAAATATTCCTTAATTCTGTGATTTAGTTATGTTTGAGACAAAAATCAGTCAGAAAAAAAAAACTAACTATAAAACTCAATATTTGGAATAATCTATTATAAACAAATGGAATACTATTTAACCCGTAGCTAGAGAAAGAGAGAGAGAGAGAGAGAGAGAGAGAGAGAGAGAGAGAGAGATTTGATATTTTGTATTATTTTTTTTTAATTAACTGCCTTTGCAAACTCAATTTTCCCGGATTCAAACAATCTAACCAGAGTTCAATGGGTGAACCAACGGGTCACTTTTTTTTCTTTTATATATATATATATATATATATATATATATATATATATATATATATATATATGTGTGTGTGTGTGTGTGTGTGTGTGTGTGTATTTTTTAAATTTATATTTAGAATTTTTTCTATTCAAATATAAATTTTATAACATAAAAAGTAATTATAATAGCTCAATAGTGTAAGGCCAGAGCCATATATATATATATATATATATATATATATATATATATATATATATATATATATGAGGATAAAATACACGATATATCATAAAATGAAATGCTGTGGTGACAGGATGTATGAAAAAAAGAAGGAAAACCAATTGAACACAGGAAGAAATCATCAAAACGATATATTTACCGGTTTTGTTCGGATCAACGAAAGACTTTTTCTGAAGACGTTCGTTGATCCAAACGAAACCGGTAAATCTCTTGTTTTGATGATTTCTTCCTGTGTTTAATTTTTTTTTCTTTTTGGTCTTTTTCATATATATATATTTTTTTTTTCTTTACTATTATATCTTATGTATCACCAGCATATCTATTGTTCTTACAATAATTATGCTAAAATTATGTATAATGTATGTTTGTGATATTATGTTTAAACGTTCCAGAGCATGCACAGACATGTGTTGACCAATACGCTTAATTATTGGACAAATAAAAGGCCAGAAAGAAACGATGGTTCAAAGGCACAAAAATGAGTCAATATAAACGGTCAATAACTAAATGACCCCTTAAAAAGACAAACAAGAAGAAACGGGTCGAGTAAAATAACTAAACATTGCTTTATACTTACCTGCACGGATCGAATACGTTTATCTGTTTTCAACAATTACTGATCAAAAATGAATTTACTTTTTCACAATTCAGTAAACGATTAAAAAAATCAGTTGAATGTGTCTAACCGTTGGAAAATCTTCTCTTTTTTCCCTGATTTTTTTTATTAACACCGCGGAAATATCAGTTTTTGTTGTTGCTGTGGTTGTTGTTATTTAATTAGAAATTAGTACATATGCTCACCACCACAGCTTAACAATAAAAAATTACGATATTAAAGCCTATAGCTGACTTATCCACCAAGTTTCAGTCATAAATGTTACAGCAGTCTTTTTTTATCATCGTTCGATGATATGCTTCAAATGTGGACCTCTGTGTTGATAAATACTGCATGCTACCCAGTGGTCATTATAAAGTTTTGAGCAGCCTTGGACAGACAAAGGGATGCTGTAAGGGTTAGAATTATAGTTAAGGTTAGGGTGAGGGATGAAGAGTGCTTTCAACAGGATAAGACAAGCCCCCCCACACACACACACACTTCAAATGACTTGTTGAAATGGTTGCAGGGACACTTTGGTGATTGGATGATCAGTAGGACGTGTGATCTTGAATGAGTTTCACACTCACTCGACCTTTACTCTCTCAGAATTTTATCTGTGGAGTTATCTCAAAGATAATGTCTATCAAAACAATCCCCACACTATTCTTGAACTCAAGACAGGGGGGGGGGGGGGAGGGTATCACAGCCAAATAGGGGAGTGCCAAGAGAGAAGTGTGTCAGAGTTCTTGACAATTGTGCATTTTGTATCCAGATGTGCTTAACATTGAACGGTTATAAAACAAAGACTGTTGGACATTCTTCACTGAAACTTGGTGGACAAGTCAGGTGTAGATTGAACTTTATTTGTACCAAATATGGTTTGATTGAGAAAGGATTGTGGATTTCATTAATAATTCCATAGGGGGGTGGGGGTCATCCTGTATATAAATTATGCTATTTTTTCATCACCCCAAAAATTGATTAGATGTCAGTCAATAACAAATAAAATCTGCTAACAATCTTTCATTGTCATTTCCTTGGTTTCTTTTTTGTCTAATTATTTCTAAAGAATGCGTGTTGGTACCTGTCCAGTTGGGAACAACATGAAATAATCTCCTTTTAAAGAACGCATTTGTTGTTCAAACAATACATTATTCCTTACTCGTTTTTTATTGAATCTATCCGGTTCCTGCTGGGGAAGGGTTAGGGTTAAGGGTTAGGGTTAGGTTTAGGGTTAGGATTAGGGTTAGGGTTAGGGTTAAGGTTATGAGTGAATATTACCAATGAATGTGGACAATAAACCTTTAGTGAATATAACATCTTTCCTTTCTTCCTCCGTGTGCCTAGCGTCAGGTGGAAATTCCATGAACAGAGTCACATTCCAAGAATTCCCCATCTGTGTAACACATTACCACGGGACTGCTTCACCACAGACTACAACATGGTTGTCTTCAAATCCAATCTCAACAAATACTAGTCATGAACCGTCCCCATAAGTAATCAAACTTTGTTCATCCCATTCAATTTTTTCAATCCTTTTATAATATTTCTGAGCTGACAATCCATCAGTCTCATTAACCCTTATCCTCGAGTGACTTTTGGCCTTGCTAAGTGGTGGCTCATGAGTAAGAAGAATAAAAAAAGACTGGTTCTCTTAATGGAGAGATTAACTTTCAAAGTTCAACCATTTAAATCCTTTAACAAAAGAACAAAGCAAAAACCTACTCATGTAATTTTAACAAATAAAATGATAAGCTTCTATATAATAATTTTGAAAATAAAATATCAGGTTGGAAAGAAAGTACTGTCGTATTTTTTACTTCATCAATTGCAGCCTCCTAAGTTGTACACGGTTCTAGATTCTTTGGTGAATTGGTGTCTTAATATCTTGCTTTGCCTTTCAGATATAGTAATTAGTTGGAAAATATTAAGTTTAACGGTCTCAGCCATCAAAGAATGGATATTAGTGAGGAGCATCTGAGACATTGCATGCTCTATGAGTTCAAAAAAGGAAACTTAGCTGCAGAAGCTACAATGGAATATTGGAACAGTCTATGGGATAAATGTTCTGAATGATCGAAAATGTCAACGGTGGTTTGCAAAATTTTCTTCTGGAGACTTTAACTTATCAGATCGGCGACGTTCGGGAAGACCAAAATCAATTGATAAAGACGCCATTAAAGATGCTGTGGAGGCCAATCCAAAGTTAACCAGCAGAGAATTAGCTCAACAATTCAATACAACCCAATTATTTTATGCCTTCACGAGTTAGGAAAAGTTTCAAAACTTGGACTCTGGTTTCCCCACGATTTGACTGACGCTCAACGAAATCAAAGATTGACTGTTTGCACATCTTTGCTTTCCAAGAATCATCAAGAACAATTTATGCAAAGAATTGTGACTGGAGATAAAAAATGGGTTGTTTACAAGAATACCCAACACAAAAGACAATGGTTAGACCGAAACCAAAGTCCACAGCCTGTTCCAAAACAAGGACTACACCCAAAGATGGTTATGCTCTCTTTATGGTGGGACATGAGAGGACTGATTCATTATGAGTTACTAGAGCCTAATCAAACAATCACAGCAGTAAAATATTGTTCACAGCTGGATGATCTAAGAATTTATCTATCAAAAAACGACCAGCATTACTCAATAGGAAGTGTGTAGTGCTTCAGCATGATAACGCGAGAACTCACACAGCAAAACTCACTCAGGAAAAGGTCATGAGTTCCAATTGAGAAGTTTCACCTGACATTGCTTCATCCAACTACCATCTTTTCCGGTCGTTGCAGCATAACTTAAACAATAAAATTTATGAAAATGATGGCCAACTCAAAAATGACTTAAATTTGTTTTTGTCTCAGAAATCAGACATTTTTTGAAGAAGGCATCAAGAAGCTAGTTGATCGTTGGACAGAAGTCATAGAAAATGAGAGAAATCATTGTAAAGATTAAAAATGCTTTAATGTGAATGTTTCAGATGAAATAAATGTGTTGAACAAAAACGACATTACTTTCTTTCCAACCTGATAATTTGCATTAAAACATAAAGCAACAATACTTTTTTTTAATTCTTGTAGTTCTGAATTCCTGTCAATAAAAAAAAATAAATGAATCAACTTTAGTTGAGAGTGACTTGAATGTTCCCTTTTCATTGACTATTACACCGAGATTTAAGGGAGGGCATCACCCCTTTCTCTGGATTGCTCCACTTACCCTTTATAATTCTGAGTGTTTAGCAACCAGGCATCAAGTGCCATCTTTTAGTCTTTGGTATGACTCGATCAAGAATTGAACCCAAGTCTCTTAGCCTATTGGCGAACACTCTAACCGAATGGTTCCCAACCTTTTTTTTTACATGTACCTATCATAAAAAATGAATATTTTTTACTCATATAGCTTCTCTTTTTGCAATAAAGTACTAAAAAATAAAGAAGATCATATAATGGAAAATGTTTATTCATATAAATAAAACATAGCAGGTATTCAGTACCGGATATAGAATAATAATGGTGAATGTCATTGGGACACTTGTGCCTGGCGCCTCCTTAATACAGCTGCCATATGTGGACGAATATGAGAGAGACATACTCTTAACTCTTCTTCAATGATTTTAAGTCTTTCACGTTTTTATTTTTAATGTTGTTTAGGTAAGAAAACCCCAGTTCACATAGGTACGAAGTTGGGAATTGCAGTCAGACTTTGATGTATTTTTTACTTGGAGTTGGATACTCTTCCATAACAGAAATCCAAACGGGCGTCTAATGGCAGTTATGCATGCTTCAAGTTGAGTCCACGATCACTGGAATGGTTTGCTAATTCTTCCGCTTCACATAACTCAAAATTGGAAAGATTGATAAAAGGTAAATCTAGGAAAGGATTGCGAATCCAATCAAATTCTTCAATGCTCATTGAGGGGAAATATTTTTCAATTTTATTTTCTAAACATTAAATTCTCACTAATAATGGGAATCATCTTGGTAATGCAGGTTTTGTAAATAGATAAAAACATGTCCAAATCGTCTACCTTCATTCTATTCTTCCATAATACAATTTTTTTCTTAAAAGTAACTGATTTATCTGTTGCTGTAAAAATCATTTTTTCATTTTTACCTTGCATATTGATGTTCAGACTATTGAGCTGTCCAAATATTTCATTTAACTACTCTATTTTGGACATCCACAATTCATTTTTAAGGTATTTACAAAATTTATCAAGTTTTTCGTTATCAAAGAAAATAGAAAATTCTTTCTGAAGCTCCTTTCTTTTCGACAACCATCTTACTTCTGTGTGCAATAGTAAACGAACATATTGAGAATACATATCCTTGCAGCAGCAACTAAAATATTCTGGACATCATCGGCGGAGTTTTTATGGAATTAACCATTTCAATCACTTGATTCAACACCTCTGAGTTCATTTTGTGTTATCTTTGAAACTAAAAGTTCTCTGTGTAAAAAACGATGAGTTCGCACGATGTGAGGATTCTGTCTTTCCACTAAAGATGTTAAACCTTTTACAGAACCAACCATAAGCCATATTTTTCAAGACACATTGTAATTGTATCAAAAATATCTTGACCTTTTGCAGTTGTGGGTAACTGTTTACAGCATAGAAATCGATTAATTATGGCATCTTCATCAATGACATGTAGAAATTCAATTAACTGTGCACGATTACTGATGTCAGTGGATTCATCGATTTAGAAAGCAAACAGACAATTTTAAATTTTAGCTATTACACCTTTCTCAATATTATTAGACAAGTCAAGAATTCTTCTCTGAATTGTATTGTTTGAAGAAGTGATATTGCTAATTTCTTGTTTGGCCTTATCGCCAAGCATAATTTTCACCATTCTTTTTGCATGCTGGTAGAATCACTGATTCTGCAAGAGCATGAGACTTCGATGTTAGAGCAAGAATTTCTGCCACCTCATCTGAAGCTAATTGAGCTTTTTCGGACACAGTTTTTGTTTTCTTAAATAGTTGACTTTATGTTGCATCTAATTCTAGCAACCATTAGAAATGTCCGACACTTTTAGTTTGAAGACTAGAATGATTAGTAGTGCTTTTTCATCTTACATGGAACCATTGCTTCATTAGACAGCGTTTGGCCACACACAATACACAGCGGAGAAGAAATCTGTGTATCTCCAGTCTAGTGAAATCCAAAATATCAAATAATCATCACTATACAACCGGTGAACTTTTGTTTTTTTAAATGAAGTTGTACATCAGAAGGTGTTCAGATCACGTCGGGCTCACCAGTGTGGCCCCTAATGTCTTGTTTTGTTTTTAATACTGGTCCGTGAAGAACTAAAGGTTTTGATCCTTATGTTATTTAGATAAACGTTACTATTGGCGTCACATATTATTTTAAAGGAGAAATACAGCTGAGAAATTAACCAAAAATAATATTTTGGTTTACTTAATTATTTGTGACCTATTTACGTTAAAAGATAATATAAGATATAAGTAGAAGTGTGGTCCATGTCAATCGACCACGTGGGTACCAATATTGCGAAGAGTTAAACTTAACATGTGTATAGTAAATAAAAATGGGAATGAAATGAAAGGAAAGAAAGATTATATTAAAGGAGAAGTGCTTGGGTCACCAGTGAGCAAGTGTCCGCTCCACATGTATGGCGTTTTGTGAATGAACAAAGGAAAGGAAAGAAAACATTATTTTAGACAGTGAATTAACAAGTGAAAGAAAACATTATTAGAGCAAAACAACATTGAATAGTTAACAAACAATTTATTTTAGATAAGGTATTTGTAAAGCTATAAGTTTCCTAGAATATAAGAGTTCACTTTAATGAGTGGAAATGTTCTTTGGTAAAGTTATACTTTGTGTTCGTTGTTATGAATGGTCATTCAACTCGTGTCCTTTGTTCTGCTACTGTGTGTGTGTGTCATGGAAAGTTTATGCATGACTGAGTGTGTGGGTATGTGTATATGCGTTCTTTGTTCTGCTACTGTGTGTGTGTGTGTGTGTGTGGATAAGGATTCTTTGTTTGTGTGCTCGAGGAAGGAAAACTTGTACATACTTTTTGATGAGTTCGTTCCTTTTGTCCCCCCCCCCGCCCAAGAGGCCGGGGTGTGTGGTGTGGAGTGGACGGCGAACTCCTTGTGGGTTTATTTGTGGTCTGTCTGGAGGAAAAGAGAGTGATGCGAACTCTCCTCGTTTCTTTTATAGGGGGTCATGAAGTACGCGTTGCTTATCGACGTATCGGTTTCTGATTGGCTAGAGTCTTCAGTCAACACGTTTCTACGAGACTTCCTGTTCCTCTAGTGAGTGATAAAGAAAGTGTATCCAAACGATGCAATGAAAAAAAGGTGGTAAAAATTCATGCCAGTTGCCTTTTAGTGTTCGCTCGAATCGCATTTCGGTTCACCACAGAACTATTGTTTTCATCATCGCCTTTTCTCTTTAGAAACTTGTCCATAATTAAGGGTGAATTGAATCTAAAATTAAACAAAAACCTAAATCAAAGGGGATTTTTAACATACTCCATCATGTTTTTTATTTCCCAATTAAAACCTTAATTTACAACACCTAAATATTAGATAAGAAATTCCTACAAAGAATCTGTCAATAGTGTAATCGAGATAGATCGATGATATAAATCACAATACTTACCAATGTTTGTTATTATTGAAAAATTCAAAATCTCTAACAATTGAAACAAATGATTTTTTATACATTTTATTTCTTCTTTTTTGATATTTAAGCATCAATATCACGTAAGTAATAATGTGTGAGTTAGTATTTATTTATACAAACTCCAGTTATAACGATATGAAAGCTGTTTTCTATCTATAACAACTTGTAACTTCCACCTAGGATCTCTTCGTGGCACACCAGTAATCATTCCGTGGTACACCAATGTGCCACGGCACAGTGGTTAGGAACCACTGCGTTGACCATAAAGCCAAATAGGTCAAATTCCTGTAAATTAATGTAATTGTAAACACTCTTTGAAAATATGAGCGAAAGTAGTGAATATGTTATGTATTTATTAATAATAGTCTCTGCATATAAAGTTGGTCCCTTTATTGCACTGACCGTGAGATTAAAACGTCACTTTTCTGTTCACGATAGAAGAAAAAACAGCTTCATAACATACTCAGTTGTGAATATGCGAGTGACATCAAAATGGTTAACTAATTTGCATATTCCTTTAAAAACGACATCTCATTAGTTCATTATTCGTTTGTTTCCCTGTTTTCTTATTTGATGATTGTTTTCATTTAATTTCATTACCCACAGTTATATCTACACATATTTTAATTTGCTAGCATTTAGGGTGGAAAGAGTTCTAGATTGTAATTCATAAACAACACACTACCTTCCCCAACAAACTCACACATACAAGTCAGTGTGATTTAATTCAACAAATAACTTTTTTCTCAATGCTAGATTTTTTCAAGATTTAGAAGTTATTTCACATTGCAAAACAAACATTAGTTAAAAAATATTCCCGGGCAACACCAGGTTTTAACAGCTAGTCTTTGTTTTTAAATAAAATTCAGTTAATCGTTCCTTAAATTTAGTAATTAGCTTTAAAAGGGAGGAGACCAAGTGTAGATTCAGCACCCTAATTCTGCTATCAGCTGAAAGGAACAGATTTAGCATGACAACGTATCTTCTCTTTTTCATCCAGTTTTGGTATTTAGGGTGCTGAAAGTGTCTCAAACTCCACGGTGGGCAACACCAAGTGTAACATAATGGCCCCTAAGTACTTTGCATGGGTCACATACAAAAGTCTCTTAAATTCCTCAAATGACTAGGCGTGACATTGCTTATTATAATTATGTGTCATGGAGTCAGTACCTTCGTTAAGGATACCACGCTACATAGGACTGAAAGTAAACACTGACTTGTTTTTCTTTAGTTGGTGCATTCTCCGAGCATTTTCTTCCACAGGATAGTACACAAACGAAGAGTTGAAAATACAAAAAGGATTTTTCATTGATTATTTTTATTGCTGGTATATGCCGACATTACCTTATCTCACACTCATGTCTTTATGTACCGTGGGGGTGCTGCCAGGCCCCACCAATGGGAGCGAGGGCATCCTCACGATTTGTTAACAATCTTTTCTCTCACGTTTTTCAATTCCTGAACATATTTCTCCAAATCGTTTTTGTTTTCACCCATTCCTTCTCTAAATTCAACCGATAACTCACAATATGTCTGCTATAGTGATCTACCCTATTTCGTCACTGTATAGACTCTTCCTGAGTCTATGAATAGAGTCGTAGAAGTATGGAAACAACCTCTGTCAATCCATTACTTCTTTATTTTCTGTTAATACAGTTTCTTGTTAATTACCTTTTGTTCCTGTCATTTCTTTTCGGCCCTTTAAGGCCACAACAAGGTCAAAACACATTCAGCTTTGAATTCCAAATGCACATTCACAATCACATTCCAATCTTAACCTATATTCTATCGAACTATTTTTTAAACCCAGCTTATTATAATTATTATTATTATTACTCTCTCTAACTTCCCGAGTCAATCTCTTTACACTAGCAACATCTTACGCCTGCTCTTCATGTAGTCCAGACCAAAGAGTTGACCTCAGCCAGGTTGCATGCAGTTACATTGCGTGTTATGCACTTGAACCATGTCTTCCTCAGTTTACCATGCTCTCTAGTGCCAGGATATCTAAGCATGTAATGAAGTTGATGTAAGATGTGGCAGGCTGTACATGGTAAAACCACCCGAATTGCTGTAATCATTCATAATCTCACCGATACCAAGTTTCTGCGAAAGCACAATTGATGGGATCTTTTCTTCCAGTTTGTATCCCTGCATCCACCTGACCAGAGCATGATCATTATGCTGAAGCCGTTGCAGATCAGAAATGTTTGGGGCCATGTCTAATTGCTGTGTAACATGACAGAATGAGCACTAAAATCCCTCCACATTCTAAAATGCGAGTAAAACACATATCACCACCACCATCACAATAATAATAATAATGATAATAATGATAATAATAATAATAATAATAATAATAATAATAATAATAATAATAATAATAATAATAATAATAATAATAATAGTTCCTCAACTAATTGGAGACCGTATCTAGTACATCTTATATCTTCCACCGACCGGCAATCCGAGACCAATATCTCAAGTAGAGCGATGGTTATCAGTTAATTTTTTTTTTTTTTTTTTTAATGTATCTGGCATTTCTACTAATCCCAATGCTACCAAACGGGCTAGTATTAACCCTGCTAAACTTTGGTTTTTATATGCCCTAGTGTCTGCCTATTGAGTTCCCAATTAATAAATTTTTGAACTCTCATGCAGGCCTGAAGTTTAGCCTTCTTATTTCTATTATTTATGCTTACTCGCGAGAGGGAAACCTATCTTCAACTTTCTATTCCATTTTCGTATACAATGAACTTTACTATGTCCTTATATAACATATATATATATATATATATATATATATATGTATATATATATATATACATTAAAAAAAAATTTTTTTTTATGTGTGGTAGTGCACAATATCACTCATTAAAATGAATGAGACAACCACTATCCCTGTGACAGGACCACAGCCAAAATAAGCCTGGGCCTGGTGTGGCCACACACACCAAAAATATGAATAATGCACAATAATATCAATACAAGCCGTGGGACTCAGGAGAAAGACCTGAGTGTCATGATGGGCAGGTGCTCCCTCGTTAGGCAACATGGGGGACTCGGTCCACATCCTGCGAATGTTGGCCCTTCTCATTTCAGAAACAAGACAACGGACAAGAACCAAGTAAGTAACCTCTCTGATTCCAGGTATGACAAGGACACAGACCAGAGACAAGAAAACCAGAGCGAAAACAGCAAACTGAAAAGATATAGAAAGAAATGGACCATGAAAGAGAACAGACTGGTGATGGAGTGCTATTATGAAAGCCGCTACCCTACAGAAAGAGGCTACCGAAAACGAATGAAACATCTCTGGGACATTGCTAGTGACTACTATACAACGGAACAAAGGATAGCAGATCAAGCAAGACAGATCCTCAAGCGAGGATGGTTCTCGGAGATGGAACTGACGGAAATCAGACAGAAAGTTAATGGCGAAACGGAGCAAGTAACACCACCGAAGGAGAAACCACAGGAAGAGGACAGGCAAAACATACACATTGAAACTGAAGAGATTGAAGACTACGGAATCACAGAACCAGGTGAGATAGAAGACTGCGGAACCACAGAACCTGCTGAGATAGAACTCAACGAAAAAGAAGCAAGTGAAGTGAAGAACATTAGACGATACATGTTAGAAAACAAAACAAAACTCCCATCTCTCAGGAATGAAGTAGCGAAGAAGTTACAAGCAGAAACAGAAAGAGTAAACAGACTCCTCACACACATCCCAACAGAAACTATTACAGACCTAAACAACCTGATATATGCAGGGGCAAAATCGGTAAGTATGAAACTAAGAAACGAAGAGAATGGACGAAAGAAAAGACCGACAAAACCTAGATGGGAAATCAGACTGGAAACCCAGATCACCAAACTTCGGAAAGAAGCTAAAACCGTGAACAGAAGGAAGGAGGACATGAAACGATTAAGAAGCAAAAATCAGAAACGCAAGGAAAAACTAAATGAGAAACATGAAGAAATAAAACAAAGGATAGCAGCAATAGAAGGAAGACTGAGACGATACAGGTACAAATCAGAACAGAGCAAACAGAACAAGACCTTTGAAAACAATGAAAGCCAGTTTTACAAAAACGTAAATGGAGAAAAAACAACGACAGAGCAACCGAACCCAACAAAAACAAAACAATTCTGGAGCAAGATATGGGAAGTACCAAAAAAGCACAACAAGAATGCCCAATGGTTGAAAAACATGAAAGATGAACTGCAGGAAATCGAAGAAGGAACCGAAACAGAAATCAACAAAGAAACGATCAAGAAAACCCTAAGAAAAATGGCAAACTGGAGAGCACCAGGCCACGATGGAATACATGCAAACTGGTTTTAAAAATTCACGACCCTGCATGAAAGACTAGCGCAGAAACTGAGTGGATGTATCCGCAAAACAGACGTACCAGAATGGATGACGGAAGGAAGAACAACATTAATACAAAAAGACCCCAAAAAAGGAACGACCCCCAGCAACTACAAACCGATAACATGTCTACCAATAATGTGGAAAATTCTCACAGCACAACTGAGAGAACAAATCTACCAATCCCTAGACAAATGAGGACTGCTCCCCGAGGAACAAAAAGGATGCCGGAAAGGACAAAGAGGGGCACATGATCTACTATACATTGATCAAAAGACCCTGAAGGAGGTGAAGAGCAGACAAAAGAACATAACCATGGCATGGATTGACTACAAGAAAGCCTACGACAGGATCCCCCAAACATGGATAATTGAATGCTTAAAAATATACAAGATACCAGACAGGATTATTAATCTCATCCAGAAAGCAATGGAAACATGGAGACTAAAACTGACAGCCGGAGGACAATACCTGTCTGAGATAAAAATACAGAGAGGCATTTTTCAAGGAGACTCTCTATCACCACTATTGTTTATAATAGCCATGATGCCACTCAACTACATACTCAGAAAGTGTGATGCCAGATACAGGTTTACGGATACAGAACAAAGAATAAACCACCTGATGTACATGGATGACCTGAAACTGTTTGCAAAAAACAAAAAAGAACTGGAAAAGCTGATAAACACAACCAGGATATTCAGCCAGGATATCCAAATGGAGTTTGGAATAGAAAAATGTGCACTGCTAGAGATCAAAAGAGGAAAACTGGAGACGACAGAAGGTATAGAACTCCCCAACCAAGAGGAGATGAGGGCGCTAGGAGAACAAGATAGTTATAAATACCTGGGAGTTCTGGAAGCAGACACAATCAAATATACAGAAATGAAAGAGAAGATTGGAAAAGAATATCTACGAAGAACAAGGAAACTCTTAGAAACTAAACTATATAGCAGAAACCTAGTAAAAGGGATAAACACATGGGCTGTATCACTAATAAGATACTCTGGACCATTCATAGGCTGGACCAAAGAAGAACTCAGGCACCTTGACCAAAGGACTAGAAAACTAATGACTATGCACAATGCATTGCACCCAAAAGACGATACGGACAGACTCTACATGAAAAGAAATGAAGGAGGTAGAGGACTGGTAAGTATAGAAGACTGTGTGGAAGACACCAAAAAAGAGCTGGAGAAATATGTAACCCAGAACACGGAAAGACTGATCACCACAGCAAGAGACACCAGCCCAACAAACAACTCCGGAAGCACCGAACCCAGAAACAAAAAGACAAGAAAGGAAAAGTGGGAAGAAAAACAACTACATGGACGCTTTATAAGACTCACAAGCGATGAAGCCAATGAAAACAGCTGGGCATGGCTAAGAAAAGGACACTTGAACAGAGAAACGGAATCTCTGCTGACGGCCGCACAGAACAATGCGATTAGGACAAACTTTATTAAAGCAAAGATAGATAAAACCCAGGAAAACAGCAAATGCCGATTGTGTGGACAAAGAGACGAAACGATAAATCATGTAATAAGTGAATGCAGCAAGCTTGCACAAAGGGAATACAAGAACAGACATGACAGCGTGGGGAAAGTAGTACACCGGGAAATGTGCAAACAACTGAATTTCGAATATGCAAAAAAACGGTACAAACACAAACCAGAAACTGTACTAGAAAACGAAAAACACAAAATCATATGGGATATGAATGTACAAACAGACAAACCCATAACAGCAAGGATACCGGATATGATAATAATCAACAAGAAAGAAAAATCCTGCAAAATCGTAGACTTTGCCGTTCCAGCAGACCACAGAGTGAAGATCAAAGAGACAGAAAAAAGAAGCAAATATACTGAACTTGCCAGAGAATTGAAAGGAACATGAAGAAAGTCAGTATAACACCAATAATCATAGGAGCACTAGGAACAGTCTCCAAAAACATGGAGAAAAGACTAGGAGAAATAGGAATCAAAGGGATAACTGAGACCATACAAAGGACGGTAATGATCAAAACAGCTACAATCCTGAGAAATGTCCTCGAATGCGGAAACCAACCCACATAAGCAACGAATGGGAACAAACACATGGAAGCACAAAACAACAGATCCGGGGAAAATACAACCGCACGAGAGAGGCGCAAGCATAGGCTGACGCCACGAAAATTATGGACAGAGGGTCGAGGAGGGAAAGCGCAAACCAGACCTCCACTGGAAGAGCGCGGACAGCTCTGGGACCTTGGGGAGGCTAGTTGCCACTCGGGCCCCAGAGGGGACCAATGGCCCTTATCAGCGGGAAATCGGTGGTAGGTGGCTGTTGCGATACCGCAAGGTCATCAGCGGTGATGAACGAAAAGAGGTGGAGCATACTGGAAGTCTGAGGAGACTTGTTGTCACTCAGACTCCAGGGAATACCACAGGTTGTTGGCAGTGGGCGATCACTGACGATGACCAGTGTGATAACTCCTAGTGAGTAAATAATAATAATAATAATATTTGGTTTAACGTCTGTTTCACATTCTGGCATAAGTATATTTCTATTTATATAAAATTAAGTATGTGTCTATATTTATATTTTATAAGTATAGGATTCACTACTACTTAACCGATCATCATGAATTTTTGAACACATCTGCTAGGTGTATGGAATAGTAATGTGGGCTACATTTAATTTAATTTAATTTTATGCAAAGGGGTAAAGAGAGGTTTGGAGGATACTTTTGATTTTTGTGTAATTTTAACAATAGGTATTAGACATCAATTAATAAATATTCCCCAAATTTCAGTTTTTTTATAGTATTTTAAATGGTTTTCAAGGGCATACTATGACCACAACGTCCTATTTGAAAATTAAAATATTTCAGATTTGCATTAAATTTGATCCATAGTCATTAGACACCAATTGAACATGATTCCATGAATTTCAATTTCTTATTAAGACCCCCTTAAGATCAAGACTCAAATTATAAAAAATTTCTAGAATCAAAATCATATAATGGATCAAAATTAGAATAAGGATTCAACACATACGGTTTAGTATCAGCATATCTTGATTTTAATCTTTGTAAGGAGACATAAAAGTGGTGCAAAACTGTTCAGGGAATTAATTTTACCCGTCCTGTGACGGACATATATATATATATATATATATATATATATATATATATATATATATAATATGTCATTTATTTGTTTATTTTTGTTTGCTATACTTTTAAATGAATTCAATTATACGAAAGAGCATTTTTACCTTAATGCTAGTTGGGAATAATCTCCCCTTTACTAATGTGATGCCCTCAGATGAGGAGTGACATATATATTTGTTAAATCTAATTATCCACAAACACAGGTTTCGTCGTTTACGACTCATCAGCGTGGCCAAGACTCCAGAGTCTGAAGCCTGAAGCTCTACCACTGAGCTAACTCGCACTAGTGCTGGAATGTATTGCATTTTTTATAGATATCATTTATTTGTTTATTTTTGTTTGCGATACTTTTGAACGATATATATATATATATATATATATATTTCTTACAAAAAATAATTACTTGTAAGTTTCTTACTTAAAAAATAAAAATCACTTTATTTCTATTATCTTTTTAAATTATCTAACTTGCTTTTATGTAAGTTTTGTTGGTATCATTGCACTTATGTCGTGCTGCGAAACCACGCATCTTTAAAAGCCAATTAGTTTTCCTATGTACTTATTCAGTCATAAATATGGTAATATCGTTGGCCGATACAATAAAAAAAAACGCATGTTTCTTTTTAAGTCTTTTAAGTTTTTAAAAGTGTAAAATTTAAGTTGAAGAAATAAAATTGAAATCGAATATATAAAATTAAGTCTGCTGGATTTAAAAAGTTAGACCTAAATAGCATTTAAATGACAATGTTTATTTCTTATTGTTGTACTATGGTAGTTGTAATAAAATAATATACTTTGCTACAATTTATTTTTAAAATTACTTAGTCCGGCCTGAATGACTGGTAATAGGGAAACATTTTAAAATTATTGTGAAGTTGTCCAACAGTAAATAATAAATAAAGGAAGTCAAGTCGAGGGTTGGTTTAACAAGTGTATTAACAAAGTAAGAAAGTGACTAGCACTTGGCTAGACAGTTACAAGACTGTGCTTTGTCTTCTCTGTGTCTCTGGTGACTCGCACTATTTATAGTGACAACCGGTGTTGTTTCTCCTGTGTAAGAACGGCCGGTGTAACAAAAATAATCACCTAAAAATAATAATTAACTTATGTCAGTGATGAAATACACTTTCCCCATTGCTCTCTCTATTTCCACTATCAAATAACGAGTTACATGTGTTTAGATTACCTATTATATCATTTTTTCTATTAAATTTATTTTTCTCTTTTATCACACTTAAATATAAATAAATAAGCAAAAGATAGTTCATGCGTTCACTTTTTAAAATGGAGACCTTTTTCCTCACTTAAAGAAGAGCTTATGTCCTTTTCATAAGACGATTTCATTTCACCAACTCCTAACGATACGGAAGCTAATTGTAATAATCGATCGTTAACAGATATAAGTTAACAATGCTTCTTTCACTAATTGCTTAGATTAAAGCAAATACTGATTATTTCATAGAATTCATTCATGAGTTAGTCGACGATTACCTTGAAAGACGTCTCGGTAATTTTATTTTATTTTTTTACTTTTTTTCTCTCAATACTCGTTTGGAAAAGGAAAAAAAAACATCCTCATAGAGAAAGAAAAAAGTTATGAAGTGATTCATCTTTGTTCCCCTTCTCGTGGTTCTTTGTTTCTCTTTTATAATATAAATCATGAAAAAAAAAATCCTCACTATAGTAGTGCCTTGAGTGAATTTTTCTATCTCGAGGTATGTATATGTTTATATTTTATTTTTTTCACCCAACGTGTGGCAGTGCGTCTGTAATAAAAACTGGACGCCGAATATAACTTAAGGATAAGCTTTATTTAACCATTTGTTGCTTAGCTAGACAAATAGTGTTTTAACATTCACTCTTAATATACACGAATGTAGAACATTCCATTATTACTCCAAGGGGGAGACAGGCATCAATTATCTTTGTTACTACATTCTCCCCCATCTATCTTCTTATTCGTAGGGAACAAAATCATCCCATCGACCTGGCCTCCTGCGGGTTCTTTGAGGGCGTCTTGGTTGTTCGTGCCCGACATCCATTTCTAATCTAGGCTCCTCGGGACCTGACGACGTTTCGGGACTGTCTTGTGTTGCTGGTTTAGGGCTAAAATATCTTGCTCCAAATCGCTCTCGTTTTCTACGGCGCTTCGGTCGCTTGGTGTCTGAGGATTGAGTATCTGTCTCAGATATTGGGTGAAACCGCTTTCGTGGTACCCATCTGTCGTCCGAACTAGAGTCAGAGACGACTCTGTTAGTATATTCAGATTCGTTTTGTTGGGACTCTGAACTTGACGTATCTGGCACACGATCACCTAAGAGGGTCGGACTTGTTCCACGAACCGGAGCTCTATATCCATCTGAAGCAGTTCTACGTTCATATACATTTCCTGCTGGGGCTAGATCCCTTAAGGAGACAGTAGATTGCCTTCCTTCTGAATTTCTGACCAGTGCATACTGAGGGTTCGCTTCGATTAATTGTACCTCGCTTACCAATGGGTCATGTTTACTATGACGAACATGACGTTTTAATAAAACTGTGCCAGGTTGTGCAAGCCACGAGGGAAGTGATGTGCCTGCTGAGCTTCGTCGTGGGAACGAGAAGAATCTCTCATGTGGGGTAGCGTTTGTCGCTGTACATAATAGAGTCCTAATAGCGTATAAGGCCATGGGGATGAGACTTTCCCAATCGGAGATCGGACTATTGCGATTTGCTGCCGCCAACTGTACTGTCTTCCATATTATACCATTGTATCTTTCGCACTGTCCGTTTCCTTGAGGATTGTGAGGAGTTGTTCTACTTACAGCTACTCTTCGTTCATGCAGAAACTGCTTGAGTTCGTCCGACATAAAAGCAGACCCACGATCTGAATGTATATATGCAGGCACTCCAAAAACGGCAAAAATGGAGCAGAGGCCTTGAATTACTGTTGCAGCCGTTACGTCTGGGCAGGGGATGACGAACGGAAATCTTGAGTACTCGTCTATTATTGTGAGCATGTATTTATTTTTAGTTTTAGAGGGTAAAGGGCCCTTAAAATCCAGGTTAAGTCTTTCAAAAGGCTGTGTGGCCTTAATGAGTGTTGCTGGAGGAGGTTTGTAGAACCTGGGCTTATTTTCTGCGCATATCCGACAAGAGTTCGTAATTCTTTTTACGTCTTCAACAGAATATGGCAAGTTTCTGCT
This sequence comes from Sepiola atlantica, assembly GCA_963556195.1. Lineage (NCBI taxonomy): Eukaryota > Metazoa > Mollusca > Cephalopoda > Sepiida > Sepiolidae > Sepiola > Sepiola atlantica. Next base: position 86,228,415 of record OY744525.1, on the reverse strand, counting down.
CCTGACTACGTGAATCATTCTTGTGATACCTGGGTGACAAAATTCCCTGTGTATATACTGAAGATCATCTGAGCCAGTTACCAGGCCACACACCCTTGAAAGCGCGTCGACCGCGGCATTCTCCTTACCAGGGCGGTAAGTGACGTCAAAGGAGTAGCAAGAAAGCTCCATTCTCCATCTCGCTATTTTCTCGTTTTTTATTTTACTCGTTGTTTTTGGGTTAAACATAAACGAGACCGACTTTTGGTCAGTGATTAATTCAAAATGTCGGCCGATTAAGTAATGCCTCCATTTTCGTAATGCCTCAACTATGGCGTACGCTTCTTTTTCTATTGCAGAGTGTCGTCGCTCGGATTTCGAAAGTGTTCTTGAAAAAAAAGCTACAGGACGACCGGATTGTCTCAGTGAGGCAGCTATCGCACAGTCGGAGGCATCCGTCTCAACTAATAGAGGGATAAAAGGATCCACAGCAGAAATGGCAGACTGAGCAATGTTCCTTTTCATGTTTTGAAATGCTCTGATGGCGGAACAGGACAACGGAAAAGTAGATACTTGTGTCAATGGGTGTATTTTTTCTGAAAAAGACGCAACCCATTGGGAGTAGTGAGCAAACATACCGAGGGCTCGTCGTAAAGAGGGCATGTTTCCAGGGATTGGTAATTCCATTAGCGGTTTCAGTCGCTCGGGATCCGGCGTCATGGTGCCATTTTTGACAATGTATCCCAATAATTTGATGCTTTTCAAGTTGTAGGAACATTTTTCACTGTTCAAAGTCAGATTATATTTCTTGACGGCAGCCATGAATCGTTTAAGGTTGTGGTCATGTTCAGCTTGGTTATGTCCGCATACTGTGACATTGTCTATATATGCAACAGTACCCTTCAATTTTTCATTGGAGATTATTTCATCTATTACCCTCTGGAAGCTAGCCACACCATTTGTTATCCCAAAAGGAATTCGGCAGAACTGATATAGGCGACCGCAGGCCTCGAATGCCGTGTAGGGCTTATCCTCTGGCTTGATAGGTACCTGATGGTAGGCACTTCTGAGATCTAAAGTACTGAAAGTGTGATATTTTGCAATATTAGAAATCATTTCGTCAATACGAGGCAGTGGATAGGCATCGAGTAATGTGTATCTGTTGATGGTCTGGGAATAGTCAATGACCATCCTTTTCTTGTGATTTTCAGTGGCTGTTACGAGGACCTGTGCTCGCCATGGAGATTCACTTGGCTCTATAATTCCTTCCTTAAGTAGTTTTGTTACTTCTGCTGCTATGAACTGCTTGTCCGTTTCTGAATAGCGTCTTGATTTTATTGCTATTGGTTTGCAGTCAGGAGTTAAGTTTGTAAAAAGTGACGGGTGCCGCACTTTGACAGCTGCTAGTCCACATACGCTTAGGACTGGCTTGGGGCCACCAAAAGGAATTTCAACGCATGAATGTTGTTTTAGAAAATTGTGACCCAAAATCACTTCGCAGCAGAGGTTTTTCATTACTGATAATTTGATCCCTTGATAGGAGTTTCCTTTTAGTTTCAGGTTAACTATGCAATATCCAATTACATGGGACGATAAAGATGAATTTGCCATTGATATTTGGTTGGAACAAGGAAATATTTCCCATTTATTTGCTTTTACAATACTGGCATTAATAAAACTTTCGGAACTGCCTGTATCAATAAGCGCATGAATAGTCAATCCATTGATTTTTACCCTCACGATTGTTTTTGAGAGGCAGCCGGGGAATGCAGCTGATATTGTAATTGGTGCTACAGTAGCAAGAGTAGCCGAACGTTTTTTTTGAGAAGCTGACCGGCAAACTTTCGAAAAATGTCCCTGCTTATCACACTTGTGGCATCTAACATCTCGAGCCGGGCAGGACGAACGAGCATGTATACGAAGGCCACAAAAGTAGCATGTGGATCCAGCTGAGGCGGCAGTGATAAGTTGTTCGTGATCGTTAGAAAGGGGGGTGGCAGCATCTTGGACAATGGAAGAATTTTGAACATGCAGAGGAGGGGCTACGATAGCAGCTCCCAAAATATCGGGTTGTAAATAGAAGACAGACTGCTTCTGTGCCATGTCCAACGTTAGAGCTTGTTCATAAGCTGTTGGTAAGTCTAGGTTTTTATTCTCTAGTAGTCTTTGTCTTATTTGGTTGGACTGTATTCCATTAATAAATGCGTCCCTGATAAAAACATCTCTCGCTTGGTTCGCAGTTAAGGCTGTAAATTCACACTCGCGACTTAACGTCTTTAGAATCTGAAGGTATTGTTCAAGGCTTTCTTCTGGTTGTTGACGCCGGGTAGCAAGTAAATGTCTAGCAAAAATAGTATTTTTTTTCTTTACAAACATGGCTTCTAAAATGTCCACCGCAGTTTCATAATTTTCACATTCAGATAAATTTCTATAAATAGCAGTAGAGACATGATGTAAAAGAAGGGTATAATTCTCAGTACCTGTTAAAGCCGCGTTTGAAGATAACTGTAGAGCTGTAAGGAATCCTTCGAACATTTTTCTCCAATGCCGCCATTTGTCAGTAGATTCCGAATCGGCCGTATCAAGGTCTAGACGATCGGGTTTCAAGTAACGTTCCATAACGAATGGTTAAATAAATTGTAATAAAAACTGGACGCCGAATATAACTTAAGGATAAGCTTTATTTAACCATTTGTTGCTTAGCTAGACAAATAGTGTTTTAACATTCACTCTTAATATACACGAATGTAGAACATTCCATTATTACTCCAAGGGGGAGACAGGCATCAATTATCTTTGTTACTACAGCGTCTAACATTATTTTGCTGTTTATTAAAACTTTGTACCTACAAAAATCTATTCAAATATATATATATATATATATATATATATATATATATATATATATATATATATATATATTCTATCTTTTTTACTATTCATTTAATGTCATTTTTCTCTTGTTCAGGGGTCAGACGTTTTTTAATATTACGCAGTTGTCATGGTTCAGCAGGTCAACTGTCTCCAAATTCCAGTTTGTGCATCTTATCTAATCACTTGCTTCCAACTTTTCCTTGGCTGGCCAACCTTCCTGCGATTTAATGCATTTATGTTTCTGCAACAGTTCATCTAGGAGGATTAACATTCCACATGACCATACCAACATAATCGATTCATCCTTAGGAGAACCTCTATACTGGGCAACAGTTTCAGATCGTGGATCTGTCATTGCCCTGCAGTCGTGAAAGAGAGGGCTGGGTATGGCCCAGCATTCACTGACTCAGCACACCTAAAATGAACCAGATGTTTAATCATTGAGTGCCGTAACCCGTGTGATAGAAATCAACACACTTTCTTTCTGTCTGCGTACATCGTCACTCGATCCAACAAATCAAATTTCATCAAAGCGTTGTACCAGTAGCAGTCAGCAAGATACTATAAAAGCAGTTTCCATCTCCACTCTAGGATCATTCGGGGCCTTTGCCCTTGCCTCAGCGCCTGACGCTGTCTCTTCAGTTGCTGCCGACCGCACCTCGCCCCACAGACCTTAGTCAGATATCACAGCACCCTTTAGCAGCAGCAGCAGCAGCAGCAGCAATCAAACTGTCCTTCTTAGGGCAAACCACTTTTCTACCACACTCAAACTACTTATAATGCGATTCACACTTTGCTGCCTGCTCCAACCACCTAACTTCAGCCTGCCTCTCCCGTTTCCTACTCCTGCTCTGACTCTAGCAGCTCCAGCTCTCTCCAGCGGCTACTGTTACAGCTCTCTCCAGCAATGCTTTCTCCGGCTCCTTTCAGCAGCTCTTGCTCCAGCTTTCTGCAGCGCCTGCTCCAGCTCCTTCCAGTGGCTCCTGCTCCAGATCCTTCCAGCGGCTCCTGCTCCAGCTCCTTCAAGCAATGCCTGCTTCAGCTCTCTCCAGCAATGCCTGCTCCATCTCCTTCCAGTGGCACTTGCTCCAGCTTCCTGCTCCAGCTTCTCTTAGCGGACCCCGTTCCTTTCATGCAACCACTGCTCTAGCTCCTGTGCCTTGTTCCAGTAGCACCATGTTCCTGTCAATCCAGCCCTTAGTCATGCTCACACGGACCGGACCTACCTGAGTCATCTCATCACATCTCAGGGGCATTCATGTCAATCTCTGTGTGGTGTTATCCTTCCTGCTGTCCAGGTTCTAGTTTCTCCGTTTCTGTCGACCCAGCCTTTCCTGCTGTCCAGGTTCCAGAAACATCCTTCCTGCTGTCCAGGTTCCAGAAACATCCTTCCTGCTGTCCAGGTTCCAGCTTCCTCATTCCAGCCTTTCCTGCTTCCAGTCACGTCACCTCAGCTTTCCTTTACACGTTGTTACCTTTATGGTAAATAAACTTCTATATTTTAACTGCTCACCTGCGTTTGTCCTCTCTTTTTTTGCCATTGCCGTAATTTGCCATTGTCTACTTTTTTTAGTTGTAAGACCGATCACCCCAGAGTAGTGGCGCAGCCCAAGTATCGCACCCGGCAATACCTAAGCGTCCAGGCAAAAACTCCCGAGGTGACCAGACCCTGCAATACTGTCATATATAATGACGCTCCTGACACAGCTGCTATACAACTTACCCTGGGTGTAAAGAGAGATATCACATGACTTCATCAGAGGCAACAACTCACAAAATTTCTCCCAAGCTGCCTTCACATATTTCCTAGATATTAGAAAGAGTCTATTACCTATATATATATATATTCTATATTTTTCTATCAAATCACTTTAATTAATTACTGTTAATATCGACAAAACTATTGGAGAAATATATAAAATTACAAATGAATAACACCGAATATTAATTTAATATAAACTGTTTAAAAATAGTTTTGTTTGAATCTTTGCTCTCTACTATATATACAGAATTTCAAAAGACTTGATTTAAATAATGGTGAGTCGTTTTGATGGTAAAATATACGTGTGACAAATGAGAAAAACATCGCATTTATTCATTTATGATATGGTAAACAACTGATGATCCCTTAAATAATGTTAGAAGCAAACTAATATAATAACTGTAAAAATTAAATTGACTTACATGAGTGATTTTCCACTGAACGACTTGGGACTTAAGGTTTGTTTTTTGTTTTTTTGTTTTTTTTTATATAGTTTTATTGGTTGAGAAACTTCCGAGAATATATATATATTGGTGCTTAATGGATAATAATAAGAATTATTTTGATTAAAGGAAATTGAATATGAAAACGGGGGGGGGGGGGGTCTTTTATTATATAAGGGACACCGGAAGTATTTACACCGGCTGCATTGGTAGTCACAACAGGCCTTGAGTAAATTTTGCTATCTCCAGGTATGTATATGTTTATATTTTATTTTTTTCACCCAAACCCTTGAATTAATTTTAATTTCACTATTTCCGAAATTCTGTGTTTTTTCTCACAGACTGAAAGTTGCAACATGGCTGAACGTTCTTTGTTTTTAAAGTAGCGTCTTTTTTTCTGCTACGTTTTTATCTCTCTTGAATTGACATTTTTTTTGTATTTTTACCATCAATTTATTAATTTTCTCTCTAAATTGGTTTTGACTGCATCTTTTATTGATATTATTATTTTTTTACATTCTCTTTTTGGTTTATTTTATTTTTATTAATAATTATATTAATTAACAGGCTGTACCTGCCCGCTGTTTTTTTTTTTTTTTTTTTAACTTTCATATTTTTTCGTTTTTTACCTCTGCTTTTCTTTAACTATGCCGTTTATTTAATTTACCAAATTATTATGATTTTACAGAATTTGAACCGACTTTTTCCCAACTAAACCCAAAACTTAGGGTTAAAAAAAACAACAAATCTGTTCAAATTCTGTAGAAGTACAATTTTATTTTTAAATATGATTTCGAAAGTTAAATTTAATTATTACGGTATCGTTTGGTCGTTAAATTATTAATTTAAACAAATTATTATCAAACTATAACTAATTTACTTCGCTTAATGTTTTTTTTTTCTATCTCTATTTATAAAATTATTACATTTGAATCTAGATAACTTTCAATCGTTTAATACATAAAGATTTGTTATGAATTTAAAACCCAATTTAGATCATTTTCTATTCGACAGTTGAAAAATTCCTTTCAAATTTCGAAGGGTCACAAAGTAATTCATTCTTCTTTTTATTGTGTTGTTGCAACGGTACTGAATAGTAAACAAAGTCGTCCCTCTCCATTACACTTCATCTTTCTGTCATCAGGCAATTTTAATTTTTCCCTTAATCCCAAATGCCCCTTTTTGGGGAGCTGGATTTTCCTCACATTAAAAACCGACCTTGTGTCTAACCCTGCCCTCGCGGAGAGGTAAGTAAATAGTAAGATTATTTAAAATCCTTACTTTCACCCGTTTTTTAACAAAAGATTTGAGAAGAAACTGAAATGCGTTCTGGTGGATTTAATTTCGTAATTTTTTTTAATAAATAATCTATTAATAGGAAATAATAATGAATAATATATAAATTCAGAGGAAAGAATATTAATTAGTTAACTGTGTGTTGACCGGGAGTATGTTTATTTTGAAATTGTTTTTCTTTCCCCATTTTATCCTTTATTCTATTTTTGGGTACTTCTACAGAATTTGAACCGAACCAGACCGACTTTTGCCGAACTAAAACTTAGGTCACGGTTAGTTTAGGGTTAAAAAAAATTCTGTAGAAGTGCCATCTTTTTAAAAGATAACTTGAAATTCAGTGTGTATTTATCAAAGAAGTTACATATAGACGAGAAACACAAGAACGACGAAACCAATCTGTAAATAATTGACATGACTAGAATAGGGAATAACCAAGAAGAGGACTGTACGATCAGAGTTATGAAGAAAGGTTGAAAGCTCTGAAATTGCCAAGTTTGGCATATAGAAGAATACGTGGGGACATGATTGAGTGCTATAAATTGCTCTCTGGAAAATATGATTTCAATGCTGATAAATTATTGACTAGAAAAAGTACAAGAGTGGGCAACAGGGGACACAGTCAGATGCTTTACAAGAAACAGGCACGTTTGAACCTGAAAAAATATTCATTCAGCCATCGCTGTGTTGATTTGTGGAACAGATTGCCATCAAGTGTAATTGAAGCCGAAACTGTAAAGATATTTGAGAAGCGGTTGGATAAGTTCTGGATTGACCAAGAAATCAAATTCAATTATAAGGCTGCTGTCATCACTGGACGCATACAACGATGAAGACAAGGAGCTGGTGCCATAGGACGACTCATGTCCTTCTACCAGAATTCATCTATGTTTCTATGATTTCTCCTCCTCCGACCGATGACAGAACAAAACATAAAGACTGTTCTCAGTAGAAACCTGAAAATCAGTAGGCAATAAAAAAACCGGAGATTGTAAATAATTTAAATTTCGAGTATGTAATAAAGGACAAATTATTTGTACTTTCATTGTCGTTAGAGTTTCAATATCTTCCGACAAGAATATCTATTTAGAGATATTTATTCGAGGAAGAGATGCACTAGATAAACAGATAAATATTGTATGAAGTATATAGAAAAATAAAACTTCCACAACTCTTATTGTTAATGTCATCTGTTTTCAGACAGAAAAATTCTGCAACTCAATGGCATCCGATGTTGTGTTGTTGCCACATCTGGGCTGGTGCAGAAACCATTAGTCTCTCCCTCTTGTCCAAGGTATAAAAAAGAGCCTTTAACTTAATAGGTCCCGCACTGTCTACCAAGCTCCAGCCTCTGTCCCTTCGCCACAATCTTACATTCCTGTACTTGTTTTATAAGTACTTCCACAGAATGTACTCTGACTAACCTATTGTACTTCTACTCTCCCATAAACATAAATACTCCCCCCCCCCCCGATAAACCTAACTAGCAGAAAAATCCCACTCCTTCACTGTAAGGGTCTTCAGATGCTTGAAAACTTTCTTTGGAATTCCTTCCCTTCTCTCGGTTTCCCCGACCGTACCAACATTCAGAAATTTAAATGTAATGTGTACAAATATCTTGCTGTACAACTCTCCACTTAGGATGCCCCTAATAACAGTAGCTGCTTATGTCTCAGTGTCAATGTGTCTTGTTTGAGGGTGAAAAAGTAAAAAAAAAAAAATGGTTTGCTGTCCTTCTCAGTTTTCATTCCTCTTTTTGGTTTCATTGATAACGGAAGCATGATCAATGTGATCATTGCTATGGCAGATAATTCAGTGAAATTGAAGATATGGAAAAACGACAAATGCCGGAAAATGGCATAATTTTTGTTCTTTACCATTTATTCGTAAGTACAACTATATGAAAAGTAGAAAGTGGCTCAAATGGAGTTGAGGCACCCCTAGAATGATTAACAACCAAAAGGGCACCTTTTGTCTAAACACCACTTTTTATATTTCCTGTTAAATTATGCCGCCCAGTCGGTGGGGCTACGAATTTGTTGACTGTAACCCAATGCAGAGGGGTAACCCCCTCCTCTTCCCCTAAAACGGGGCCAGCCACTTGTAAGCCGTGGTAGCGACCCGTGATGCCTGGGGACGGGATCCTGGTGGCTGAGTCATTCCTCCACTTCGGCTAGACGGGATATCGGAGAAGCCTGATCCAATTAATTGCCTGGTCACGTCATGCCCTAGCATCTATAAGTTCATCCCCAACGGTATTATTCGATCTGATGATTAAAAAATCAAAACCTTATTTTTCCTTTTTTTTATTTTTTCCTAAATAGATACTAGAATGCGGTGGCTGAGGGTCAATCGTGTTGAGAACAAAGAAGATTACCAATGCCAAGGAAGTAATGTTTTTCTGGGAGTTGTGTTTTCTGAGAGTAATGCCCTACCCTCTGTGAGAAACGGTCCTTTGGCCAATGTGTAAATATATATATGTATATCGAGAGATATGATAGAGGTGTCTTTACTTAACTCCGGAATATATCGATATACCACTGGTCTTTGTGTTAATTCCTTGTCAATAGACGAAAAAGGATGATTTCATCTTCAAGTCCGGTTAGCAAACAAGTACGATCTGTTCTTCAACTAACTTATTATTGAAAGTCCTTTAAAAGTGTTGCACATGGTTTGACCTGGGAATTAGTATACTCGACCCTATAGCCGCTTCTTCTTTATTGTTTGATGATATCCCTTTTGCGGGCCCCACCTTTGATTCAAGTGGGATGAATGAGTGTAAACTCCCTACATCTGGCACCACGAGGAAGAGAAGTAAAAGAAAGGTAGAAGCACGCTGTGGTCTCTGTTCATTTATGTACGCCTTCCTCTTCTCCAAATGGTCAGGCAATGGGGACTGAATTATACGATCTTGATTGTAACATAAGAAAAAGGCAAATTGCTAGAGCTTTACAATGTTTGTTTTTTTCTATTGGGCTCGATTTTCTTCCTCTCTCTCTCGCTTTCTTTCTCTTTTCCTGTTTTTTATCTCTTCCTCTGTCACGTTTTGCCTCGTCCTGCTTTGCCTCCCGTTTCCCTCTCTCTGAAAATATTAATTTTGCCATACTTCTAAACGATTCATGCATAGGGAAAGTAGGAGACTTTTGATTCATCAATGAATAACTTCCTGTCTCCTTTAAAACATATCACTCAATACTTTCAGTATGAAACAAAGGTATTGTAGATTAACACCTTTCACTTAAGTCATCCCTGTAAAGAAAATGAGATTCTACATTTTTAAGGTGATTTGCTCCTAGGTTGGGAAATTGGTGGGAGCCGTGGCCCCCAGGTTGAGAAATTCATCTTGATTTCAGATTTGTTTGCCATTTGATACTCACATCCCTGGTTAAGACAAAATGTCTCCTTTTGGTTGTTGTTAATTGTGGGGTGCCTCAAATCCATTTGATCCTAAAAAAAAAATTAACAAAAACTATTATAGTGTGATTCAACTTAAAATAACGAATAGTTACATACTAATGTGCAATGATCTCAGTTGTTATGACAACGGATCTCTCCATGCTGCCACATGAACCCAGTTTCTTGGTAGACTGATATGTTTGGAGCACAAATTATTGTAAAGTAGAGTGCATAGATAAATGCTTCCGACAGGCAGGTGATGGGGAAAGATATCTGATTTGGGTTCAGACCATCCAAGAAATCGGCTGAGTCCTTTGAAAAAAGTGATTGCCTCTTTAAAATGAAGGGTTCATGCTGGGAGATCAGATCATTCGAAATCTTAGAGAATTAATGTCCACTCCAAATAAGGCGGGGCTTCCTGGTCAGTAACTTTATGTCCAGAGATAAAACAGCTCGTTATTTTCAAGTAGGCTGGCTGTGTGGTCTACCCCAAATGACACCAACATATATATATATATATATATATATATATATTTCAGCAAGACGGGCGTTCTTACCATGTCGAGGATTCATTCTCGACAATCAGTTTGACCGAGGTGGGCTGTTATGACTGATGGTCGCCTTTCTTCTGAGGTATGGTTTTGGGTAGTCCTAGGAGGTCCACCCTCCCAGGCTTTGCCTCCCCTCATTGGGGTGGAATTAGTTTATTGTTAACAGCCATTTTTTGCAGGGCTAAAGTGCACTACCCCACCAAACCCCACTTTCTGACCTTGTATCACATCTTCCGGTGGTGGGAGGGAGGTAAATAACTAGTTGGGTTTCTGTGTGTCTCGAGAGACAGATGGGCTTTTTAGGCTTTAAGCTGATGGACTGTTTTTATTCAGTTTGGAGATATGTGTTCCATTTTTGCAAATCTGTCATTCAGCGGAGAAGCCGGGTTTCATTGTAACCTTAAAATAAAACATCACAACCTGTGCAGTGAATGCACGCAAATGCAGGTTCACATATTATAACCGTTCAAAGTTTGCTGGAAATTAGAAAATTTGTTGCCTTGTACGCTATTGGTCCAGAAGGCAATTTTCACAGTGTATAACTAAAGACACAGGCTTTAAGCAAGTGTAAATGCAATGTCATTTTATGGTAAATCAAAATTAATCAATGAAAGCAATAATTATTAGATCAAGTCAGCCTAAACATTGGACAAAATCCCATTCTCTCTCAAAAAAAAAATGTACAAAAATGGCATGGTAGTGCAAATTTGACTGCTCATATAAGATTTATTTCAACAGCTAAAATATTGAATCTTCATAATATGATTATTAGTACATTAGAGATCAAGCTTAAAAAATTTTGATAATAAATCAATAAAACCCCCCCCCCCTCATATTTGGACCATGTAAAAACAGACAGAAACACAATTTAATAATAGGGCAAAAATTTAATTCACTAAAGTTTTCATTAGGATTTTTGTGTGAAAGACAGCTTAAAAGCCCACCATATTTAAGAGTGACCTTTTTTCTTTAAGATGAGACTGTTTTCATATGTATAGAGACACACAATATCATGCGCATTAAGTTGAAAACACTAACATTAAAAAAAGAAATCGTCCGTCACTGAAAATAGTAACCATACTTGAAGTAACCTGTAAAAAAAAATATTAATGACATAAAAGAAAGAATTGTAAATTTATAAAGAGAAAAGATTAAATTTTGTTCACACCCAAATTTTATCCAAATAATACCAAATAGGTTGAAATTGAAGGTAATTTCACTTAAGTTACCTTTTTTCGCACACTAAACTCTAGGTTTGTGATAGCGACTACAAGATTATTAAAAGAATTTTTTTTAAGTGCGGATAAACGTCTATATTTACAACCAATGATTTGGTAATGCTACACTCATGTACAGTTTTTGTCAAATCTCTAAAATTAAGATTTTTACAGTTTGTGTGTGTATATATATATATATATTAGAGATGGGCGGTTTTACCGAAAAACCGCGGTTTTTCAGTTTCGTCTCCATACCGAATACCAAATCGTTTTTTTTTTTTTTTTAAACCGTAACCGTTCGGTATTGTGTTTTTACTACAGTAAGTCACCATATACAAGGAAACACGGTTGAAAAGATTTTCCGATTTGAATAAAATTGAATATTACCAAAAAATGTTATATTAGTAAGAGGACAGATTGAACAAATATATGATAAAAAAATTGAATTGACTTGTAGGAAGAAATCTTTGTTTACAGTTTGTTTGTCATTAACATTTTGAATTTTCAAATGAAAAAAAGAGAAATACGACAGACAACATGACATCGTATTTTTTGCATAAACTATTTTCAAATGAAAAAGAAAAAATCAAACGCGTTCCGTATGATGTCGAAAATCTATTTGATTCAACTCAAAATTGTAAAATAATTATTTATGTTTGTTTCAGAGTTATCTAAAAAAATAAGTTATTAAAATGAAATTTAAAAAATACTTGTTGTAAAAGTAAATAAACGAAAAGTAGCGAGCGAGTATAAACATTTAAAAAGAAAAAAAGTAGTTGCCAATGCTAGTATCACTTTATTCGGATTTTTAAAATTATTTTAAACATTAGGCATTTCATTGTTTACTTTTGAAAAGCCACTTCATACATAAATTGTCATTTCTAGAGAACTATCTCTCAACTATACCGTTTTCTCTCCCCAAAATGGGTTATTCAAAAAGTAGACTATGCAACGATTTATATTTTACTAAATTGTTAATATGGTATTTATTTAGAGTTCACAATTTATTCGAAAGTTTAATTATTAAACTTTAATCCAAGTCATGAATTCTATGCCTAAAATTACCTTAAAGCTTAAAAAATGACTTTAGGTGAATCAATAATCTCTACCTTTTTTTTAACCATCCTTCCTTTTCCCTTGGCGCAGTTTTCGGGTGTACTACTAGTCTTTTACGCATGTCTATAAAGTTTTATTACCCTGTCTTAAAAACAAATATTAACCCCAACACAGTTGACAGAACTTCGAGCACACAAAATGACAGATATCCCAACAGTCAACACCGGCAATTCGAGAAGTATATGGTGTGTTTATTTTTCGACTCTATCCGATGACACGGACGAAAACATTCCAGCAGAAGTACAGCAAAGTAGTGAACCAAAAGGGGAAAAAGACTTTTGGGGTTTTCTCTGAAAGAAGGGTCAGGCAAGAACAAAAGAAATTGATACCAGCAGTAAAAAAAATATCTCGGATTAAAAACGAGGTAGATCGATTTCTGTATGGAAAAGCCATCGACCCATCAGCCTGTCCTTTTGTCTAGTGGAAGAAAAATGGGAGGCTCTACCCGAATCTTTGTATTCTGGCAAGAGAACTTTTGAGTATTCCAGCTACCTCTGTAGCGAGTGAACAGATATTTAGTAAGGTTGGACTTGTCATTAGTGACCGGAGATGTAGGCTGAAACCTAACCATGCTGAGAAACTAGTTTTTCTCAATCACAACCTAAGAAAATGAGTAAAAACATTTTCACCTATTAAAATTTTTATCTGTCAAATAATTTTGACAATATTTCATTTTCATCATCATTTTTGCTTAATTTTATTTGTAAAATTATTTTGTTTGTTTAAATAAATTTTCGTTTTTTAATTTCTTGCATTTCTGAGTTATATTTTAGCTTCTGATGGGTTAAAGAATTAGATAGAATGTATATTCAAACTCAGTTTTATTCTTCAGAAATATTTCATGAATCTTTGGTCACTGTTTTAACGAGTTAACTGTTGAAAAGGTATCAGAACTTTGATTACAACAGTCAACACCTTAAAACTTATATGATTCATATCATGGAGAATGATTCAGTCAAAAAATTATCGAAACAGTGGCATAATTCAACTAAATGTTGAATAATAACTAATCATCACACAAGAGAATGAATAGCTTCCATAGTAAAAATATTTTTTTCAAAAAAACCGAAAAACCGATACCGAAACCAAAATTTCAAAACCGCCCAACTCTCTCTCTATATATATATATATATATAGTTTGGCATTCCACGTATGCTTCTAGAGATATATTATGATAATGAGTGCGTGGTGGTTGAAGCCTAAAATAATGTCGTATTTTTAATAATTTTTTATTATTATAATTCAATATATCAAACGCCCTGTATTATTCGAAAATGATTACAGTAATAAAAAAAAAAAAAAGAAACAGGAAATAAGGCCGCCCATGTGCAGGGTATTAATATGCTAGAAATTGGATGGTCATATGTTTTTTAGGGGTGGGGGCTCGGTTAAGTTTTTAAATGTGTTTAGAGGCTGTTATTTAAAAAAAAAAAAATGCAAGGCATTTGAAATATTGAATTATAATAATACAAAATTATAAAAAAAACAACATCGTTTTATACTTCAACCACCATCCAAATATGTGGCAGACAATAATTAAAGACAACGTAAAACCTAAAATGGACAGAGGACGACTGTTTTTTTTTATCCTTACCCTAAACTATGTATGGACTGTTTGCTGATGACCGAAACCTTTTCAAACAACAACAAAAAAAGAACGAGTGTTTTTTTTTTGTTTTTTTCTTAATTTTCGTGGAAGGGGGGGATTGTTTCATTGTTTACCTTCGTCCGAAATAAATTCTTCTTCATGAAAAAAAAATACATTCAGGTGAGGGAGTTTTTTTTTTTTTAATTTTTATTTTGTTAAATGATTAAAAAAAAAAGTAAAAAAAAAAATTAAAAAATGCCTTAGGGGAAAGTTGTTTCATTCAGTACTAATTGACTGTTTGACAACAGCTCGGTTTTATTCGGCTTTTCCGGTTGTTTACATAAATCTCATTCGGTCGGGTAAAAGTCGGTTTAGTTTGGTTTGTATTCTGTAGAAGCATTTCTTTTTTTAAAGTAAAACATAAAATAATTAATATTTAATTCTTTTTGTAGGGGGCGATTTGACTTATATTTTTATTCATTTATTTTTTTAACATAGTTCACCCCAAACAACTGTAGACATAAGGGGCTACTGAAAAAAAAAGGGAGATGGTTTGGGGGGGGGGGGGGTCAACCTAAATTGGAAGCTGCGCAGCGTGATGTCTGTTTACATTAGTTTTAAATTTCTGCATGTCAGTACCGTCGGGGGAAACATGGGGCAGGGAGGGAGTTCCAGAGGCCAGCAGCATGAGGAAATAAGCTATTGGAGTAGAAAGCTCTCCGGCGTCTGGGGACCTCCACAGTGAATGGATGGGATTTAGCTAATTGTCGAGTTTGTCTAGTGAATTTATGTCGAGGGGGCACCAGAGTAGCCAGTTCATCGGAACATAATCCATTGAAGTATTTGTAAAACAAGCACAAGGATGCTACATTGCGGCGATGGGACAGGGACTGGAGCTTGGTTGACAGTGAGGGACCTATTAGGTTGGCGACTCTTTTTTGGACCTTGTCAAGGAGGGAGAGACTAGTAGATGATGCATCAGCCCAGATGTGGCAACAATACTCCATGCATGGGCGGATGGTGGCTTTGTAGAGATACAGGATAATGTCAGGTACGTAACTAAAACAGGAATTTACCAAACACAAAAACATTAGAAATGAAAAGCAGAAATTGCCTTATGTTTACAAGGTTCACATATCTTTGATTTTCAAAAAGTGGCATTACACCGATTCTTTATATTTATCTCTGAATTCATAAGGGACAAAATTATTGACTAGGGAGTCTGAATAAATCGGATAAAAATTATTGTTTGAAAGACGTCATGATGCACACAGGTATACCATAATGATTATAGTGTCAAAATAAAGTTTTAAAAAATACTATAAATTTCAATGAATCTTTTATTTTAGGCAGATAATGTTTTGAATGCAAATTCCATGTTATTCTCCCACTCTGGCAACACTGGGTATCTCGGCTTGTATTATTTGTTCTAAATAAGAACCAAATAATTTTCTCACATTATATAATATAATCTGAGAAAATTATTTGGTTCTTATTTAGATTAATGCACAATGGGAAATATGGCAGTTTAAAATAAAATAACAGGAAAACTATTTGATATACTTACGTATCAGACAAAAGTATTTGGGTACACCCAAAATTACAGAAAAATTTTGGGTAGAATTTTAGTAATTAACAAAATTCATTTCTTACTCATTTTTCGAGTATAAGCGATGCCATTATGCGTCTTTAAACCAGCACGTCGTAGAAGATTATCTCCCTTATTTTAATATGAAGACGCCATGGGGCCGTATGGTCGGAGTTTGTTGACTCCGAATAGTAAATTGATTTTATTTTTTTAAATTTTACTAAAAAAATTTCCATAATTTTTGGTGTATACAAATAGGTTTGCCTGATACGTAAGTATATCAAATAGTTTTCCTGTTATTTTATTTTGAGCTGCCATATTTCACTTGTGCATTTATCTAAATCTGAACCAATTATTTTCTTTTTTTTGGTTTCAGAGTACAAATGAACCATGATACTTGACGTTTGCTTTTAAACTTTAAATCAAGACAGAAATTATTTTATTTTTATTACTTCAAAAGTTTCAAAATTACTTTCAAATATATTATGAATTGAAAAAGATTTTTTATTTTCAAACTTTTATTCACCCCAAACAAGGTATATTGCCGCCGAGACGCAAGGGGCTATTGTGGCTAGGTGCCATATTTATATGGGTTATCTTAAGTATGGAGTTGTGTAGTAAGATGTTTGTTCACATTGCATTTCTGCATGTTGGTACAGTTGGGTAAACTGGGAGGGAATTCCAATAGCAAATTGTTCGAGGAAAGGAACTATTAAAGTAGAAAGTTTTCCAGCATCGAGAGACCTATACAGTGAAGGGGTGGGAATTTGCTGCTAGTTGGGTTTTTCTGGGTATTTATGTTGATGGGGTACACAGGCACTAAGTTTGTTGGAACACATTCCATGGAAGTACTTGTAAAATAAAGACAGATGCAACATTGGAGATTGGACAGGGTCTGGAGCTTGGTAGACAGTGTGTGATGTCAGTTATTTTATTTTTTCTATCAATAATAAAATGTTATGGTTTGTTAGAAGCATTTAGTCAACAAGTTTTAATGTATGTTTGATATCCTTATTGATGCACAAATAAAATGCAATAACTCGGATGTTAATAGTTATTTCCGATATTTCGAGGTAAAATCTCCTTATCAAATTCAAGTTTTTTTCTTTTCTCTGTATCTATTGTCACTGGATATCTGGTTTAGTTTGTGATATCTAGTCTGTGTTTGAAAGTTGGAATTTTCCATTTAGTTCGTTGTTGAAACAATTTTTTAATTTTGTTTTTTATCAGTCTTTTCTTTGGTGGTATGATTATTTTGCTCATCTCTCCATGAGGTCAAGTCCAACATCAGACCAAACTCAGTATTGGGTCTCCTATATAAGAAAATACATACAACATTTAGGCAAGTCGATTGTCTCTCTCGTTTCATTAATGGTTGACAGAAGATTCAAGTAGCCTCATTCGATTTGCCCAGACACTTTCAAATTGAAGAATCACTGGATCAAACGAATCTGCGCCAAAAGATGTATGCTCTGTCCAGGCCTCTTTTTACACAAACCTCAGACACTCAAGATGTGTTGGCCTCTGCTGCAAGTAACAGCAGAGAAGGAATATGAAACCGTCTGTTCTGGACGTTAAACTGAACTTTACTTTCTCTCATGGCATTAGTACAGACTAGCACAGTTACCCGGCATTTCCTAAGAAAATAGAAGAGCTAAAAAGAAAGTGTGTAACGTCTTTCTCTCCCACTCTACACGTCCCCAGATATGTTACTTTTTTAACACACCTCTCCCTCCAAATGTCAGTCTGCGTGTCTCTCTTTCTCGTGTTCATGTACAAACTTTAGTAACTGGTTCAATATAAAAGAAAGAAAGCAAAAAAGATAGTCATCAGAAGCCGACTGTTTGACCTAGTTCCAGCATTTTTGCTCTTGTCCCCCCCCCCCCCACCTATGCATTAATTTGATCCCTGGTGACCCGAATCAAATAAATATCAGTATTTCTTTTTAGCATAATCAACACCTTTAACTGTTATACCATGAGTCCAATCAGTTCTGAGTGACAGTCTTCTGGAGGTTGAAGGTTTCATCTTTACCATAGGCGGTAATAACTCGGAATAACATAAAAATAATTAACACTTCTACCCAATCATGGCTGACAGAATGAGAGCAATCTACCCCCCCCCCCCTCCCATGGATTAAATAAAGAGTTGAGTTAAAAATTCTGTATATGTTTCTGAGTTTGATATAAAGATTCCCAAATTTAAGAAAAGGTTGGCGGTTACATCGATCGAAACATGAAAATAACATTTGAATAATCCAAATACATTTTTTGCTTTTTGGAGAACTGGATGTGTATTTTAAGGGATGCAGTTTGCATTTTAATTTTATGTCTGAAATTGACCATCGAGCCAATGGTCACTCAAGCGGAGTCCATTTTTAACAGAAGCCACCTTTATAATATTGAGTATTTTATAAATGTTATCATCCACATGGTTGTTATATTCACAACATCTTGGTCGGTGTACTCTCCGGTCTTCTCTTTCTGTAGCATATATAACATAATACGAAATAGGGAAACACTTACCTGTCTTTCAGTTGGAGAATTCTCCTCGCATTTCTTGTAGGATCTTTCCCTCACATGTTGATTTACCATAGAAGATTTTTTTTTTTTTTTTAAACATAAAAGGAAGTTTTATCACTCAGTTTATAATAAGACTTTTTGCTGTTTTGTTCCCAAACTCGCTCTTACATTTTTTTATTTGCTAGCTATTCAATTGTTTTTGTTTTTTATATTCATTCAATTGTTTGTTTCTCAGCATACCTAAATAGCCTAGAAATCACTTTTGTTTATTTTTCAAATCTCATTATATTGTGTTCGCATTCCAGGAACAAATTCTTCCCCAAATTCCGAAACTTGACGATGCACAATTTTTTTTGTCACAATTATCACCCCCTACTTACCCCAATCTTCCAGACTTAATCTCGTTACATTTCCGGGGGGGGGGGACAAGTGTTGTATTGGATACTAACTTCAACTATGGAACTGGATAAGCAGCTTTCTATTGGAAAAATTATGAACCCTCCTCCCCAGCTATGGATAAAATTGCAGCTTGTGAATCGTTTCCAATAATTATTGTTTCGGCATTCGATAACACGATAATGGCAAACAAGCTTCTTTCAGGCACCATTTGTTATAGTCTGTGAACATTGAACTGAACCTTCTATTTAGCAACACATGAAAAAGACTGCAGATGGCAACCATCCGAAACCTATAAATATCAAACACCTCATCACGTAAATGGTTTTGGTTTGTCTGTTTTTACAACAAATCAACCCTCCTGGCGTTATCTTCCCATCTATAATAAAGACCAATGTGTATTCATTAGTATCTAAATGCAAGTTTTTTTTTTCTCATTTATTCCGACTATATTCATATCAATATGTTAAGCTTATTTAATTCTATTTTACATTTAAATATTTTCAAACGCATTATATATACCCAACAGAACACTGACCAAGATGCTTGATGTGAATAATAATTTTACAAATACTCTCAAATAAATTAATATTCTGCACAATTCATTCCTATATTTGTACTCCACTTTGCTAAAATAAATGTAACACTTTTCTTCATATTAATATTATTAGTAGTAGTAATATTAATTACGATTTAATGAAAAACGTTTAACATTCAAAATGATTATTTTGAAATTCGAAAGATAACTTCCGGTTTTTGTTGTTGTTGTTGACGATGACAACGATGATGATGCTGCTGCTTATGATTATGAAGATAAGTATTAAATTTGCCATTTTTTAAAAAAAGCACTCTTCACCTTTTTCAATTACAAAAAAAAAAAAAATATTTTTTTGAAAAATCGTCATTAAGTTTGGTTTTATCTGTCTTTAATAATAAAGGCGAAAAACACAAAGTAATCATTTTAAATTACTCAAGAATATATAATTGTTTATTTAACGAATTGACGTTCCGCGTTTGGCGATTGTCAAAAATATCCAATAGAATGACGAGATGTGCAAAAAACAAATAACTGTTATCAAAAGCAATAAAAGTTACTTTCTACCTACCTGCCTAATTTTTTTGTTTGTTTTAAAATACTTTGAAGCGTTTTTTTATTTTTTTTAATTTAAATTTAAAAGTTTGGTCAAATATATTACGTTATACTAAAAAACAAAGATATCTTTCACCGACCATTACGAACTCTGATGATATTTTTTGGTACTTTCTTCCCTTCAATTAGGTAGAAAAGTAAATTTTAAGGCATTTGGGACAGTTTTTTGTTTACTATTTGTTTGTTTCTTCGCCCCAAAAGACGAAAAACAAACTTCGAGGATATCCACATATGTCATCTTGAAAATGGAACTGTAACGCAACTGGATTTGGATGAATTATTAAAATGCAATAAAAAATACTTTAAAAAAAACTATAAAATACAAAAAACGTAGGCAGGTAGGTAGAAAAGTCACTTTATTGCATTTGGTAACAGTTACTTGTTTTGTTTTTTCACCTCTTTTTTTTGGTTGGTTATTCTTGACAATTGCCCCGATTTTTCGCTTGATCCCTTCATTATGGGGAATCTATTTTTATACTTATACAAAATTAAATCTCACCATTGGAATGTATCAAATAACACAATGATAATCACCTTTTGTTGTTTTTCTTCAAATTATCAAAATGTGAAAACAAAATTGTTTCTTTGTTTTTCTGTAGATAAGACTACAGTTAGATTAATTGCTGTCCAGGGGGCAAGAAAGTTTTTCTTAGTATATATATAAATAGAAATATATGTGCTCACGCAAAAGTTAGCCAGTAATAATAAAAAAAACAAAAAAACCTGCCTTTTTTTCTAGCTGGACGAAACCAATTTCAAGTTATGAGGGAAAGCGAAAAAGCAAACAGCAAGTTAGGCTTACCCCGCCTTCCTCCATTCTATAATAAGTCGGTGGTGGGTGTTTTATTTCTTTAGGTAATCAGAAATGATAATAATTTATATATGGAAAATTAAATTACTGACGCAATTCTATGATTTTATCTGAATATATTAATAATATATCTAGTAAGTGCAAACACTGGTCAAGCATAATTTTATTTTCCATTTTTTGATGAAGTATGTACACTAGTATAATACTAAAACTTTGGTAACCTTGCGTCTTTGCTCTTTGAATGTAAATTTAGATGGTAAAAGGAAGTACGAATGAGATAAGAAATAGGAGAGAAATATGGGGAAGTAGTTGGAGGGGATGTAAAAGCAGTGTAAGAAGAGAGTACGAAGAAACTGTAAGTAAAAAAGAAAAGAACTTAAATTACCGAACATTATCAAATGGTAATATAAGACCAGGGCTGGAAGCAGGAGAGCAAAGGGGTCCTCATATATTACCAGGCAACACTGGATCGGGCTTCTAGTTCTATTTAATGCCGAAGTACTGTATTGTAATTAATTCAATACAAGTGTAATGATTGGCTCCAGTGTCGAGACATAGAAATTGGAAGGCATACAAAAAAAGAGTCCTAAAACTAATTAAAAGAGTAAAAAATGAGTTATACAGAGAGATTGGAAAAATAGGATTAGCTACTTAATGTACATGTACGCAGCAAATATTACAAAGTAACAAATATAAGAATATTATTTGAAAATGTAACTTTTTCACAAATAATAGGGGTTCTTAAAGAAACTAATTTGTACAAACATTTAAAAAAAATCCAGTATTAACAAAATAAAATCTGACAAGAAACAAATACCAATTAACTTACATAGAAATGTTAATTATCTTGTTACCAAGCAAACAATTTGAAAAGCTCTCTTCAAAAGAATGACCCAAATAATATCTCGAACAACCTAAAAAGAAGAAAAGCCTACCAAAATCTGAAAATCAAACAAAAACGCTCTCACATTATGAATAGTAAAATCCCACACTCTAAAACAGCTTCACAAATAAGAAACTTTGTAAGAACTGTCTGAATCGAAAAGCAAAAAGGAGAGGGGTAAATCTAAGATGACCTCATAGTCGTTGAAAAGTTGTTAAACATCAACAAACAGCTACTTTACTAGAGAGAAGAATGAGAGATGATTTAATGAAAACTTACAAAATAGTTAATGGCATTTCAAATGATGGTGGACATTTTTTTTTAATATTTCTCCTCAATCTGGAAGATTATTGATTTCAAAATTAGATCTATTAACAAATTGAATCTTTTTGTTAATAGTGTAATATATTTTTAGAAACAAAATGTTGGATCAGATTAAGAACAACAATAAAGATTCTCATGGATGGCTCTGCTCTTGAGGTGAAATCGACTCTGAAGCTTCTTGGTCTTTCTTTCTCATCAATTTGTTCTTGGAGTTCATTGCTCTTTCTGCTTCTCGTAAAGTCGGTTCTCTCTATCACTCCAAACACTTTCTCACACTTGAGGCTATTCTTTATCTCTACAATTACAAATCGACTATCAGATCATCTGTGGAGTACTGTAGTCATATTTGGGCTGGTGAATCTCTGTCTCATTTGAGGGTTCATGATAAGGTGCAGAAACATATCTGTAATTTGATTGGGCCCCACCCTTTCTTCTTTTCTGCAGGCGTGATCTTGTTTGTCTCAGTTTTTTCTATAAGTACTATTATGGCATGTTCTTCAGAATTGTGTGATTTATTCCCCGCTTCCTTTGTTCCAGCTCGTTTGACTCGTTGGTCTAGTGGTCTCCATCAATTCACTGTTTTGATACCTCATTGTAATACAGTTTTCTATTCTAGTAGCTTCTTTCCAAGAACTGCGGGATTGTGGAACTCTCTACCTGCTAACTGTTTTCCTCCTACCTTAGTCTTTTCATGACTAGAGCCAGTAGGCATCTCCTGTCTTTGCGATAATGATCTTTCGTTCTTGTTAGCTCCTTACATCAAGTGGCATCATGCCTTGTTGTGAGCAATTTCCATAAAATTAAATAAAAAAATAACTTAGAACATTTTAAGAAAGAATTTGAAAAATTCAGAAATAATGGTAAAAAATAAATTAAAAATGCATCTTGGGGAATTATCAGATGAAGTATTTAACCACACTGGATGTTTGTCTGAAACCGAAACCATACTACTATTAATTGTACTATCTTTTAATGCTCAATTCAGTTTACTAAACAATTTCAGATTCATGTACTATATTCCAGTTTTAATTCGGGGGGGAGGGGTAATATCTGTTTTGTTCTCATGGGACTATTCTCTCAGGTATTACCTCAACCTTTAGGGCGTAGCGTACATCAACAAGAAATTGTCACAATCGGCTGTTCATTAGTAAGCTCAACACTTACATTATATATATATATATATATATAGGCAGCATCTTCTCTTGCAGGCAAGTATTGTTGAATATAAGAGACAACTAATGTCTAGATATCCTTTGGTAGATCCTTTCAATAGTCCGAATTAGGATCTTAGTTTCGGAGGGGAATTGGCTGATGAATTTGCCATAATTTGGATTTGTCTCCCAAGTACTTTCAGACCCATCTGGGTCCATCTTCGGGGGAATGAGGTTAATCAGGTACAGACCATGTGTTAGTATTTATAGAAGGTTTTTGGCGGTAATTATGTACTAAGTACAAAACTATATTTGGAGCTATAAGCATTTTAGAATATTATTACTGATATTAAAGTTAATTCTATTAATTAGGGTTTTTTTGGTCTTTATATATAGGGCTTCTAATATATGGAGTTTTTGTTTGTTAGTACTAATTTCTAAGATTTTGGTATTTTCTACTAAGAGTTTTCCGAATTCCAATCAGGGGCAGGAGTGGTTGTTAGTTAAGTGTTGGGCTATGCATCGTCAATCTTTTCGACAAAACTCCATATATTTGAAGCTGATTAACCTCATTCCTCTGAAGATGGACCCAGATGGGTCCAAAAGTACTTGGGAGACAAATCCAAATTATGGCAAATTCATCAGCCAATTGTCTCTTATATTCATATATATATATATATATATATATATAAAACACACACAGAAAATTTACACTACTATTTACTATTATAACTAGCCAAAAAATGCTCCATCCGGTCCCATACTTTTGTTAGTTGTAATAATAGTGTAATAATTTTCTGTCCAATTCTTTTTTGAATTGGAAAGATGGTTAAAAAGTGAGATGCCAATGAAGCAGAACAAATATTAATTGTGGGAAAATTTCAGGTTGTACCTTTCCCAACAGTATTACTGTTTCCATAGTCTGTGATGCTATCTATGAGGCCAATAATCGCACACTCACAACCAAGATGAGGATAACTTTTTAAAACCTGTAAATAATTAAAGCCAACAACACTTGAACCCCTAAGAAATATTTTAATCTTTCTTTCTTCTCTATTTCAGATTGTCATCATTACACAAATCGAAATGTTATCCTTAGAATGGAAACGCGCATTCATCCAGAAGGTTCTTCTTACCTTTTTTTTTCCTTCTCCTCCGTGAAGGATAACTTTTTTACACCCTGAAATCTTTGGATAAAAGAAAAGAATCTGTTGTAAAGAATTTGGTGTGTATAGGCTTCTGCTGTTATTTTCTGAATTCAACCTGGTATCGCCGACCGGTGTCGGATCAGTGAAGATCACAACAAACAGCCCAGGACTGTCTGTTATGTTCATTGTATTTGCAGAGTGGTACCGATCCACAGCTTGCAAGGTCATTCGGATCACGTTTTGCATACAGTGCCCGGCATTCCCAGATGGTCATCCATCTAAGCACATTATAACAACATAGACGAAGTCTAGTACGAGTCGGAAAAGTTATCTAACAGTATACCTTTTTCTTCTATTCTTCAATTGAGAACAGATCCGGCCCACTTTTACATAGAGAGGTTTGTTTATTTAAAAAATAACAACTGGAAGGAAGTATTCGTTGATTTGTCCTTCCAAAGGTTTAAAAAAGAAACATCTGACAGAATTTGAATTCGACTTGCTACATAACGTTCACGCTAACCACATACATTGCCTGTAAAATTGCGATTAATAATCTTTGAATTTACAAGAAGGTTAAAAATAATTTTTTGGATTGCTATCTTCTATTTGTTTAATCCCTCTCCAACCACCACCCCCAAAATTAAAATATTTTCAACAATGGAAGCCACCATGAGCCAAGGAATTACAACTGCAAACACATACTGCTGCAACATTTGTTTACAAGGCTTCTCGGAATCTTCTGAATTGGAAGCACATGCTCATGAACACGAAACCGACGACAGCGCAGACAAATTCTCTGCCTCGGCCAACATCTGCACATCAAGTGTCCAACCCGAAAGCATAAAACTCGCTCTTCCAACAAGCGCTGTAACTCCGTCGCTCGTCAGTGCAATTGTTGCTTCAAACACAACAAACCAAAACATTGTCACCCCTTGTGTGGAGCAAAATGTTGTGGCTCCCCTTCTCCTTGTTAACAACATTGTAAAAACTGAGGGCGGTAATCCGGCCAAAATTTATGTCTGTATTGTCTGCGAGCGTGGTTTCTCTCAGCGGTCCCATCTCGAGACACACGCACGCATCCACTCGGGCGAACGCCCTTTTGAGTGCAATCAGTGTAGTGCAACGTTCTCCCGCCGTGGTAACCTGGTGCGCCACAGGCTGTCACATGGCGGCGAACGACAGCATAAATGTGACGTGTGTGAGCGCAGGTTCTCCCAGAAGTCTCACCTTCAGGTTCACACGAGGGTGCACACCGGCGAGCGTCCCTACAAGTGTGATCGATGCGGCTATGCCTTCTCGCGTAACGGGAATTTAGTGCGGCACAAGAGGGCCAACAAGGGAGGCAAGCGAAAATACAGTTGCGTCGCACCTACGCAACTAGAGGAGCAGGGACAGGATGTGAGTGTCACACAGCCCCAACAAGTTGCTCTCGTACCTGTAACGCAAACTCAGGGAGAGGTTCAAGTTCAAACACAGCTTATTGGAGTGACCGAGATGCAACCTAGGGTCAGTGAAGCTGTTTCTGCCACATCTAGCTCAAAGGAAGGAAATCCACAAGATGACTATAGCACCCCAAAAAATGACCAAACACCCCTGGTCGCGACCCCAACTAGTATAGTTCAACTGGGAACTATACCATATCAAGTTATTACCACCATGCCTAACCAACTGGCAGCTGTTCAACCTATGGCAAACGTCCAACAAATGTCTACCATCCCTCATCAATTGGTCACTGTTCCACAGCACATTAGTATCCATCACCTAACTGGTGTCCATAATCTCACTAGTGTGCCGCTACATATAGATATACCAACTACGTAAATAATTTTCGGAAACGTTTTTATTTTCCTCACTTTTGACTGATTTCACAAAAATTTCATGTTTGTCTTAAAAATCTGTCACTCGTCAGGTTTTTAATCCTTTGAATGTTCGGCTTTTCGACCGCCATCTAGCTTAGATCTCATAATTCTGACAAAAATGCACCAAAACATTTGCAAGATACCAAGAGAAAAACTTCCGCGGAACAAGGACAGAAATTTATAAGATGCCTACCTGCTCATTTAGTGATGAAAATGCTGTTTCGTTGATGCGAATGCATCTAAGTCTTTTTAGTGAGGAAAATGCTATTTCAAACATAAGCATGACAGACTGATGAAAATGCTATTTCAAACATAAGCATGACAGACTGATGAAAATGCTATTTCAAACATAAGCATGACAGACTGATGAAAATGCTATTTCAAACATAAGCATGACAGACTGATGAAAATGCTATTTCAAACATAAGCATGACAGACTGATGAAAATGCTATTTCAAACATAAGCATGACAGACTGATGAAAATGCTATTTCAAACATAAGCATGACAGACTGATGAAAACGTTATTTCACACATAAGCATGACAGATCCACGTATAAAGATGCAATGGTGTGCAGAGGTCTGATGATGCTCGTGGCCAACTCCTTGATCGTATGCCCAATGACTCCAGTATACTGAGAAATATTAGTAGAAAAGGGGATAGTTTGAATATGATTGGATACCAATGACTACTGCCCTGTGCCCCCACTCTCACCCCATCTGCATTGATGCATCTAAAAATGTGAGTTTGAGATCAGATTAAACAATATCTGGTTGTTGCTCTGTCTCAAGACCAGCTTTTCTCAACTGAGGTTCCCACAAGAATAAGCATAATATATCATAATATAGACATCATCATATCTAACCTATTATGTTATCAAGAACTATAACAATCGTTAGTAATATATTTAGTGATGTCTGTACGATGAAACTGAGAAAGATATGGTATATAATTTTTTTTTTTTTGCCGCAGAAGTTTCTTGGGACATGTAATTTACTTTAAGTGTTATGCGAGGGTAAACAAGTTTGAAAAAGCACTGCTCTAGACCATGAGTTTATATAAAACGTGAACGTGTCAGCCTTAAAAATCAACCGCATTGGCCATAACAGAAAGAGCTGCTTGTTTTTGTTTTTAATGGGTTAGACTTTTTGCACGTCATTTTTCTTTTAGCAAAGGTCGCAGATTTTGCCATTTTTCTGGAATTTCCTCAGCTTGTGATATGCCCATGTTTTTTGGATGGCATTTTCTCTGCAACCTCTCGTTCTAAAGGATGAGCAATTCCTCGCCCTTGGCTGCAGGGAGAGAAGGAACTTTGCCGAGAACAAATTCTTTTTGACTTGCGTCTTTGGATAGCAACAAGCCTTCAAAAAAAATATGTTGTGTTCACAACTGGTTTTCTTGACCCTTTCCACCATGACCTTGTTTATTACAAATTCTACCAAAAACTCCATAGATGAAATGAAAAAAGCTTTGTGGTTGGTCAGTTGGTTCTATCACTAGCCAATAAGTTTCTAAATAACATGTGAACATGGTTGTTTTAAAATCATCCATATTGGCAATTACAAAAGCATCTGCTTCTATTTGATATGTTAAGCGTCTTCCACATCATATTTTGTAGCTAGGGTCACCGATTCGATTCTTTGGCTTTAGATTCTTGTTTGTATTCGGTCGTTAAGCAGTCTCCTTTGAGATGCCAAGCTTACCAGTCGAGGATACGTCGCTGAGGTATGGTTCTGGATAGGCTTTACATTCTCGCTTTGAGAAGATATGTTTATCGTTAACTAACTGAGGTGTCCCTACCAGGGAATTCTGACAGAGCTGCTCAGGCATTTTTTTCAGGCCTGAGTGTGCTGGCCTTTCAATTCTCTCCTTTTAACCTTGTGTAACATCTACCTGCGGTGGGAGGGAGGTAAATACCAGACATGAAATCTCGCATTTCTCTATATTAATAGAATTATGCTACCACTTCTCTCGTGTGCATGTGTTTCTCGTGACCATGTGACTTGCGCATTTTTTCATTTACTATTAATTGATTATTTATTGAAATCAAAAATGCAATCGCGTAACGTACGAAAACGAACTTTATAAAAATTCTATTTACAAGAAATAATTTAACGCAGTGAAATTTTAACAATGGGTATTAGACATCAATTAATAAATGTTCCGCCAAATTCAGTTTCTTTGGGGTATTTTAAAAGGATTTTAGGGGGCACTTTATTGGCACAACCTCCCATTTCAAAATTAAACTGTCGGATTGGCACTGAATTTGATCCATAGTTATTATATATATATATTACTAGACACGAATTAAGCAAGGTTCCTTGTATTTCAGTTTCTTAAGCTTAAGCCTTAAATTTTAATAATATGGGCACAACCTCCAATTTGAAAATTTAATGTTTTAAGATTTGCATTAAATTTAATCCATAGTCATTAGACACCAACTAAGCAAGATTCCCTGAATTTCAATTTCTTCTTAAGACTTCTTAAATTTTAGATATTTTCTAGAATCCTGTAATGGATTTTGATAAAAATTGGAAGGAAAATTCGAGATATACGGTTTAGTATCATTATATATTAATTTTAATCTTTCTAAGGGGACATAAAATTGGTGCAAAACTTTTCTGTTTGGTGAATTAATTGTACCCATCCTGAGACAGGTATTCTTTTAGTATATATATATATATATATGTATATATAGTAAGCTATGAAAATATATTTATGGCAATTAAGCTACACAGAGGCTCCCGTGTTTCATCTCCGGGGGGAATCTTCAGGCTAAAATGCCTGAAGATTCCCCCCCGGGGATGAAACGCGGGAGCCTCTGTGTAGCTTAATTGCCATAAATATATTTTCATAGCTTACTACCTAGCTCTACTTACGTATTGAGCACTATGGAAGTAAATGCTGAAAATTGATACAAAAAAAAATTATATCGCCATATAAAATTTTATGTGGATACATGAAATAGTAATATATATATATATATATATATATATATAATTTTATTGGAAAATGATGGGGGCTTGAACAATAAAAAACACTCAAGAAACCCAATTAAAAACAGATTAGTAAGACATTGCCAACCCTTTCTAAAAAAAAAAATAGACTGCCAGCTGAAAATAAACAGGTTGATCTCTAAATGGGAGTGGGAGGAATGAAATAGGGGTGAGCTATGGTGTAGACTGTGTTCTTCCAAGTTTTATAAAAAAAAATAATTAGTCAGGCCAAAGTTAAGATAAAATGGAGAATGAGCACCCTGGAAGATCGCTACCCTCTCTTCCCCTGCCAAAATAAAAACAAATGCTACACTTTGATCCTGGCAGATAGTATAAGAGGGTTCTTGAGTGACACACCTGCAATTATATGTAACAACTTAATACAAAGACAGTATTAGTTTTTCATTGACAAATCTGCAATACAAGATGTTGTGCCCAACAACCTAGTTGTACTTATCTGGTGTTGCCCTGTAGTGAATTTACTTCCAGTTTGTTTTTCTTTTCTTTTTTCCAATCAAAAAGTAACTCTGTATGGATGAATGCAGAGTTATGTCCCTTTTTTAAAGATAGCAGCCATTTGAAAATAATTCCGCCCCAGACTAAGTATTTTATGGAATTAATTAAAATTAAATTAAATTTTATTCTTAACAACATTCACAAAGAAAAACTGACGGACCAGAACCAAATATTGATTTTGTAGAAAGAAAGCCAGCCATTGATGACAAAGAAACAATAAACTGTATTTACTTTATATATTAGAAGAAGATGACCGAATTATATTTTTGAGTCGCTGATCATTATGATTCTCGGATTTTAAGATGAAAAATGTTTATATTATTTATTAGGAAACATGTTTTCATTTTAACCTTTACAAACGATGCAAAAGAAAGAACCATGTTCAAGGTGTAAACGATCGAAAAGCATGTGACGTACTTAAGTAAATGTGCCGATCGGAACTAAAATGGTTCATTAGTGTGACTTTCCTAAAATGTTGCAAATTCTTTTGACACAGATTCTGTCTCTCCCCCTCCCCTCGATACTTTTAATCATTATAATCTACAAGTTAGGTATATATATATTTTTTTTTAATTCTCGAAACAGTTTTTCATGGTAAACA
The DNA here is from genome assembly GCA_963556195.1 of Sepiola atlantica. NCBI lineage: Eukaryota > Metazoa > Mollusca > Cephalopoda > Sepiida > Sepiolidae > Sepiola > Sepiola atlantica. The sequence continues at coordinate 86,198,251 of OY744525.1, read as the reverse complement.
ACTGATGATCCCTTAAATAATGTTAAGACTAGCATAAATTCTTGGAAGCAAACTAATATAGTGATTGTAAAAAGTTAATTGACTTACAAGCAAAGTAGTTTTCCAACAAAAAAATTGGGACTTAAATGTTGTTGTTTTTTTTTTTGGGGGGGGGGTCATAAAGTTTTAATGATGGAAAAACTTCCAAGATTATATATATATATATATATAACGTTAGAGATTCTACAGAAAATCTAAAAATGTATTGTTATGTAAGATTTACTGGGGAAAACAATAGAAGTGTTCCTGAATCTTTAAGTGCACCCGTAAGGGTGCTACGAAGGGGATAACCCCATTAAAACTTTGAAAATGGCTTTTCTTGGGGTCAAGCATTTTGATTGGGAGTTTACAGGTTATCAATTATGTTTAAATCCCAATACATACTCATCATATTTTCAAATAAATACAAAGGCATTAGTGAAACTATATTTTCCAAAGATTTTGATTGACATACATGCAGCACAACATTTTAATGACCTAATATAAAGACGTTGGTTTGTGTACCTAAGCCACAACGACAAAGTTCGGAACATGGTCAGTTTATTGTGAGGATCGAACTGCACTTTAAAGAGGTTATCTTTATTAACGCAATTAAACACTCGGGTCTGTTGCATCAGAATCATACGTTTCTACACCCTCTATGCTATTTATTCTTATCTTGAACGGAGCCCATTTGCTCCCTCTCCCCATCACCCAGCTCTGTGTCTATCATCAACTCCTTTAACCTAACTATTTCCAAATTCTGACCCATCACGTGATCTGTTTCAACCAATCATGACTTTGCACTTCTCAGTTCCTCATCTTTTACTTTATGTCAATTTTTTCAGAGCAACATGCACTCTAAACCCCTATGCACTCCAACCATCATCCGGAATTTTATTCACTTCTTGCACAAACCTGCATCCAGTGGTGAGGGCCCCAATTTGGAGAGTGTGAGGTCACCACTTAATTGCCATTACTCCCTGTTCTACTCCTGGAGTGGTAGTACATGGGCATAAAATGACTCCAACGGCGGTTGACGTGCCGTAAAACTGAACAACAACCAACTAATCACTCGTCATAATGAAAATAACCTTTGGATCCAATAATAAATTTGTCATGCTATTGCATCAAACAACTTTGCAGGACTTGTATATCAGGTTACAATTGTACCCACATAATCAGGGTGGTCCGAAAGTCTTGTTACTCCTATGAAAAAATAAGAACAATAAAAGAACCAGTAGTTAGGAATGTGAGTTCACTGCATTTTAGCAAAATTCCACTTTTTTGTAATTTTTATAAGCAAAAGACCAAATTACTAGAGCACGTCTTTATTTTTTGCCCATTTGGCTCGATTTTATTTCTCCTTCTCCCCCCCCCCCCCCTCTCTCTCTCTTGCTTCATTCTTTCTCTCTTCCCGTCACGTTTTGTCTTGCCTTATTTCGTTCTCCATCTTTCTCCTCTCTGAAAAGGTTAATTTTGCCATACTTCAAGATAGGGGAGGTAGAGAACTTGTTTTATCAATGAATGTCTTCCTGTCTCCTTTAAAACATCAATCGATACTTTCAGTATATAAAAAAGTATTTCGCTATAAAAAAAATGAGATTCTACATTTTGGGTGGGTGGGGTGGGGGGCATGGCCCCCAGGTTGACAAAGTCATCTCGATTTCAGATTGTTTTACTATTGACTACTCGCATCCCTGTGTAATACATTAATAGAAAAGAACATGTAATAAGTTCAGTTTATTCACTTTCATCGACAGTATCACACACCGAGAAGGTCTGTATGAGCACCATCATTTTTGTGGCGCAAAATGATGCGGCACCATAACCTGTGTGATATTTTCTGAAGTTGTGCTTTCATGATTGTTACGTTTTTGTAAGCATAACTTTAAGACTGTCGGACCACCACCGTGTGTTTTATTTGAATAAATGAATCTTAGAATAAGTAGACAAACGCATGCTTACATTTTATGACAAGACTTTCGGACCATCTTGAGAAGAACTGAAAGAGGAAGTAGGTTCTGAGATGTAATTAAATACTTTGTTTATTCATATTGACAAACGAAAACACAGCTTTATAAAAATAAGTCTTTCTTTATTTGTTGTATTTGCACCCATACAAAATGAAGTTTTTTTTGTTTTTTTTCTTCATACTAGTTTTACCTGCCCAGAAGTAAAAGAAAAACAATGACTGACTTGTTTACGAAGAAATGTAAAATACTTTTGGTGACTTTCCTTTTAGTACATAACGTGAATGGAGTGTACTTAAAGGGAAATAACTCATGACATGATTACTTCCCTTCAATCTATTTGAATATTCAGTGAATAAGGAAAAATTTGCCACTCAAAATGTTATTGGTAAAAGTCCAGAATAGTTAACAATCAAGAACTTAACTGTGGAGTAGGGGGTCATATTTGAAAAATAGTAAACAAAAAGAAAATGTCTACCCTACCACTAATCCCGAGTGGTAAGACCCCCCCCCCCAATCGCCTAAGTTTAGAAAAGTTCAGCAAACATCTTGGCGGTCATTGTTGTGTTTTCGTGTCTCAATACGACTGCTTTCATCGAAATAAAATTCTGAAAGAAAAAATTTTTTTTTCAAATCTTACAAAAAGTTTCAACACATTAAAAAATATACGGGTCGGTAAAGAATTTAATTCTATTGTGTTTGCTATAAATTATTTGTTGTTTAAAAATTCTCGACTGTTAACTATTCTGTACTTTAGCTTAAGTTATCTTTTCCGAAGTAAGTATTTTCAAAAAGAAACTGACACAAAATAAAGTATCTTTGTGCCAATAACATAGCCTAGTTTTTTGTTCGTTTCTTCTGCTATTTTGAATCAAGTATCAATATGTCAGACAGATTCTGATATTGCAAATCCAGCAAGATAACTTTATATTTCAAAAGATATCCTTAACAAATTTGTCGCCATACGTCTCCAAGTTAAAGTCAGTGTAAAGAGCGAAAAGAGAGTTAACGTTATAGGTTGATCTGAGAATCACACTGACGTGATGCTCTTATATCTGTCTTCTGAAACATTTTTATTTAATCTTAAATAGGTACACTTTTCATTTTATATACAGACACATTCTTCATGGCAATGGTGAGAGACACACACAAAACAAGCTCCCTCCCCACACACAGCATCCCCAGGGACCATCAACATACATCTGTTCCCAATTTTGACATCTATCTGCCCTTCTGACACATCTGTTGTATCACTACCCTTTTTATCATTTTTTTCCCCCCTCAGTTCATGGGGAAAACGTTCAATATTCAGACCAGCCTAGTTTGGCAAACAGTCATTCAATATTTTATACATTTCTTCTTCAAGTTAAAACGACAAATATCTTAGCATCAAATGATTCTTGTAATTTTTTTTTTTTAATAAAATGTACATTTTTCAAATGTGTGTTTTAATCAGTCGTCACAGTATTAACGCCTTATGTATTTATAAACATTGTCTCATGTTCATGTGTTTAACCTTGTCTACAAGCATTTACTTATCAAAATCAAGCTTTCTTTTCACTTTACAACAGGACATTCACAGCAAGAACTCCTTTTCTACCACAAAAAAAAACTTCTCTTTCTTTCTCCATGTGCCTAGCATCCGCTGAAATTTTCAAAGGGTTCCCGCCTGTGTAACACATTACGACAGGATTGCTTCCCTGCACCAGATTCCATGGCCACCTTCAAATCAAATATCAACAGATTCTTGTCATAGCTAACCAAACTTTCATTAATCATTTTCAATCCATTTATAATATTCTCAACTGACAGTCATTCCATTTCATTAACCCTTATCCTCAAGTAGCTTTTGGCCTTGATAAGTGGTAACATATCAGTTTTAAAAAAAAAAACAACAGTTCTCTTAAACATGAACCTAGTTTGTTTAACGTTACTCTGCAGCTTCTGTTGCTTAGAGACTCTTGACTGGAGATACCAGTCGAGGTTCCGTTCTCGACAATCAGTCCGACAGAAACTGGGCCATTTCAGTAGCCATTTCTGTTGGGTTGACGTATTGATCTTGGGTAGTCCTAGGAGGTCCACCTTCTCAGGCCTTGCCTCCCCTCTTTGGGGTGGAGTTACTTTATTGCTAACTTCCTGAAACGTCTCGACCGGGGAATGCCGCTAGGGCTGCCCAGGTAATTTTAAGAGGCCATAGTGCCTGTTCTTTAGGGGCACTTGCTTATTCTTCCCACCTTCCTGTGGTGGGAAGGAAGTAAATACCCAGTCTAATTAAACCTAAACTAGCAGTGACAACGGTATATACTGATACTCTCAATGTCCTACCCTGGTCTTTTTTCTACTGTTTTTCTCTTTGTTCTTTCTGCTGCTGCTGGCTTTTTTTTTTTTTTTTTTGAGGGTGGGGGTGGGGGGGTCTGTTTTTCTATCAAACACATTTACAAATACCTGTCTTAACATCTATGTTTTACACCTATATACCAATTTTCACTGCTGGTTTAGTATTCTTAGACTGGACGAGTGTTCAGAAGAGATGGAGAAAATGATAGGTTACTTGGGCCATCCGTAACTATAGAAATCTGATTTACATACGTAAATTCTTGTAGAGTATATATATTTTTGGCCTGTGTTCGCTCCACCATCTTGCATGGCAGTTAAACGTGGGCCCCAAACGCTTCTGATTTGCAATTGCTTCGGTGTAATGACTGTGTCATGATCAGGTGGATGTGCAGCAGCAGCAGCAGCAAACAAGAGGAAAGAATCTATTTCAGCCGTGCTCTAGCAGAAGCTTTTTGGTATTGGTCGGATTTGGGATGTCATACGCGCTAGGCATCTCGGGTGGTTTAGTCATGTTAAGCATGCCACCTCCTGCATCAACTCAATTACACGCATGAATACTCCATACACGAGGATACGTGGATGATCTGGCTTGAGTGCTTGCAACATTACTGGTATCAACCCTGTGGATCAGACTGCATGGAGATCAGGTGTCAGACGTTGACTGGTGTTGTCCACCCCGGAGTCCGGAACATTCGCAGCATCTTAAATACCAAAACCAGATGATGATATATACATATATAACAATAATAAATGTGGCTTATCTTATCACTTTTATTGGTCCCTCGATTTATAAAATCAGGAGACCTATGTTTTGAGGCATTTCCGTCCGTCCGGATTTTTCTCCGCAACCATCGATTGAATTTCTCTGAAATTTTGCATGAAGTTGTAACTTTTGTCAGGTTAGAAAGTGACATTCTCCGATTTAAAAAAAAAAAATCTGGATAGCCCCCCAGGGGGTCAAAAGGCCCCGAAATGGCAAAAAATGACATTTTTTGCCCCCATAACTTTTCATCCATTCATTCAATTTCTCTGAAACTTGACCAAAATATGGAGGCAATTGTTCCTAATAGAAAATAAGTATCGCTGACCTTGGAAAAAAAGTTTGGTTCGCGCCCCCAGGGGGTCAAAAGCCCCCAACATGGCAAAAAATGACCCTTTTCTCCCATAACGTTAGATCCGTCCATTCAATTTTTCTGAAACTTGGCCAAAATGTAGAGGCAATTGTTCTGGATATAAAATGAGCATCCTTGACCTCAGGAAAATTTTGGTTCGCGCCCCCAGGGGGTACAATGGGGGTCAAAAATGCCCCAAATTGCCTAAATTTTACACTCGCCACATCGAGTCACATACAGAGGGGGACCACGCATGATAGGCTTGTTATTGCTATAAAGCTCTATCTGAAAAGATATTGAGCCCTGCGTGCATGTGTGCGTGGTCTGCTGCCTTGATTCTGTTCAGTTGATTTTCATGTTGTTATATATACTTGACTTGTGTGTGTACTCCAGAGAACAAACTTCAGCCACTTATCACAGTCTTGTGCCAGTCTTACAGCTATCAGGAGCAGCATGCCAGTCTCACCCCTTATCTAATTACCTATCTCTTTGGTGGTCGTCTATTTGATCTTTCTTTAATGAAATCTTCTTTATATGACTGTAAACGTTTCTATCATATATATATATATATATATATATATATATATATATATATATGTGTATATAAAACCATGATAAATCTGGAATATCTGAACCACTTTACTGCACTTTCATGGTTTATCCATTCTTCAGAAATGTTTTGATATATTCCTGTGTAATATGCAATGCTTATACATTTGAATTTTTATTCCAAGTAAAAAGCTTCACTTATTTTTAACTAAAAATCTCAGTTGGTTAAAACGTTCAATCCTGAGCAATATCAATATAGCTAGCATGGATAAAGAGTGTTTGTTTGCAAGCCTTTTTTGATGCTTATTTAGATTAGGACGCAAGCTAACTTTGGCCCTGTCATTAGGGTTCGGGTTGAAACTACCTTTTGCTACCTGGACGACATGTTGACGACTAGTGGTGGTTGCGAACATGCTATTACTGCTCGCTTTGGGGAAGGTTGAGAAAGCTGCTGTCAATCCTTACATCTAAGCACATTTCTTTCAGGACTTGGGGCAAGGTCTTTTCTGCTTTTATTAACTCCACCATCTTTAATGGCAGTGAGACATGGGTCTTAAATATTTCTGATATGCAACGATATAGTGACCGTGCCATGATCAGGAGCTTGGTATTAGTGGGATCTTGGATGCTTTACATGTTCAGTGTTTCATGGGGTTTAGCCATGTATAGTGTGCCTTCATCAACTCAATAACATGCATGGATACCCCAGGTACGAGGGTGCGTGGTAGACCAGGCTTGAGTGCATACAAAGTGACTTGACTGCTTGCAGCATAACCAGTATGAACCCTTTGGATCCGACTATGTGGAGAACAGGGATGAGATATTGCTTGTTGTCGCCCACCCCAGAGTTTGGGACAATCGCAACACCTTAAATATCAAAATCTGATGATGAGAGAAATTTAAAAAATTAAATCAAGAATGCGATTTGGAAGTTGAATTTGAAAATACATTTAAAGTTAACAATCATGTTTTGTTTATTGTATTGAGGGAAAATGGAAGGATTGGATGGTTAGAAATATAATTTCAAGGCAACCACACAGTGTTTTAATAAGACCTCATATAGAGTGCACTCGGACCATGGCTCCAGTGTCTAGTCATGGAAATTGGAATGTAATATTAAAATTGGAAGGAATACAAAGAACATGACAAAACTAATAAAAAGAGTAAAAGATTACAGGGAGAGATTGGAAAAACTAGGATCAACTACTTTACTAGAGATAAGAATGAGAGGTGATGTAATTGCAACTTTCAAAATAATTAATGGCATTTCAAATGATGGTGAGCATTTTTTTTTTTTAATATTTCTCCTTGATCTGGAAGATTATTGATTTCAAAAATTAGATCTATAACAAATTTAATGTAAATAGAGTAATATATTTTTAGAAAAGAAACTGTCAGATCAGATTAATAACAAAAATAATGTAAAACATTTTAAAAAGGAATTTTAGGAATTCAGAAATAATGGTAAAAAGAATTAAGAGGCATTTTTGGGAATTATCAGATGAAATATTTAATCAAACTTGATGTGTATATTGAGATTTGGTATTTGTCTGTCTGAAACTGAACTATACTATTACTTCTGTTAATCTTTTAATGCTCAATTCAGTTTACTATACTATTTCAGACTAATGTACTATCTTTCAGTGTTCAATTTGGGGGTGGGTAGTGTAGTATCTGTTCTGTTGTCATGTTACCATCCTCCCAGGCATTACCTTCTCGTTAGTGGGGTAGTGTAGAATCTGTTCTGTTGTCATGAGACCATCCTCCTTTCAAACGATGGTAGACATTTAAAAATATTTCTAGAGAAGGTTATTGTCAAACCAGATTTTAAAAAATTAGATCTATTAACAAATTCTTTTTTTTTTTTTCTTTTTTTTTTGTAGGCATTAATTTTGTAAAAAAGTAATCTGTAAATGATAGTTTCTATTTCGAGTCAAATATGTCCTAATATGGAGTACTGTTGTAGCAGTCACAAATAAAAACTTTTTTTCTCTCTCAGAGAAATGCCTGACCAATCAGCTTACAGGGTGAATTTATTTCATCTGTCCCCTGAAGAACTACTTCAGCCTCGTTGGGAATCACGGTCAGTCACCAGAGAGAATCCTGAAAGCAACAAGGACAGAGGTCCCTTTCTCTCTCCTGTCCCTGTTCACTGGACGCTCTAGCATTGACTATCGTTGCCTGAAGATAACTGCTGACAGTTTCGACAGCCCAAAGAACTTTTTTTCCTTTCCTCACTTGGACACAGTCTAACTTTCTTCCACCTATATCAAACGGTATAAGATAATTGAATAGTCTTTTGTTGTTATAAAAAAAAAGTTCTTTTCCTTTCGTGCGACGGTTTTCGTTACTTACTAATAATATATAGGA
>OY744525.1:86122787-86172787 GCA_963556195.1 Sepiola atlantica | reverse complement strand
TATACATATATATATATGTATTATATATATATATATGTATTATATATATTATATATACATATACATATATGTATTATATATATGTATTATATATGTAATTATATATATTATATATATATACATATACATATATGTATTATATATATGTATTATATATATATATATATATATATATATATATATATATATATATATATATATATGCACATACATACCAAACTTCATAAATATAGATATATATTAAAGTTCACATAGATTTTATAAACTCTTTGCATATATTTCTAATATCTACCATTCAAACAGCTGCTCAAAGGTGATCAGCCAGATGTTCATGGATTCATGTTATCTCGTCATTTGAATTTACTCACCTGAAAAATAACTCTTAAATGCAACAGAAAATTATTCAATTAGTTTTAATTATTTATCCTTTTTCAAATACTTTGTTATATATTTGGTTGGCCAGAAAATTCGTTTTTTTTTTGCTTCTGTCAGTTTATGGGAAACTCAAACCTTAAGTTTAGAAACGTAACCGAGGTTATGCACTTCATTTTCCATGTACGATTTGGAAATCTTGAGAATGTCTGCGATTTGTCTGGTTGTCAAACGGCAATCTTGTTCAACTACGGCTTTCACTTGGGCACTGTCGATCGTATTGGCCAGCCAGAGTGAGGAGCATTTCTTGGTGAAAATTTTCCTTTTCTGAATCGAGCAAACCATTTCTGGCACACCTGTTTCTGTAATAGCATTCTCCCCATACACATGGCATATCTTTATGCAGGTTTTCTGTAGTAACAAAAAGCATCAGATGTCGGTAGTGCTCTGTTTGATCTTCCATTTCAAGACCTGAAATACAAGCAAAAATGTAAGAATGCCTCTGCTCGGAGGTTTATTACACACTGACGTCAACATACTCGCTACAATAGATACAGGATTTGAAGAATACGAATATAGGCCGTAAAGATGACATTCAAAACGATGAACAAACTTTTTGGTCAACCGAATATATTTAAAACTATTGCTTATATAAAGTCATGTGTTGCAATAAGAATTTTAAATGACTAACACAAGATAGATATTTATTAGAATCGGCTTCTACAAATATTTATAGAAAAAAGTGTTGCGTGAACCGTTTACGTTACGGAATTTAAAAATCTTATTCTTAGTTATTATTGCCTGTAGTAATGATTGAATTTTCAACCTCCGAAAGATTGTCACTTAGAACACCTTTAATTGTTACATCACGGGTCCATATGGATAATTCTAGTATGATTTGGGGAGCGTTAAACTTAATCTTGACTAGATATGTAGTTTTACTACTTATTACCTTATATATATGTATGTGTATTTATATATATATAAATTTAAAGAATGTTAAAGTATTGTATTTATAATATAATGTATGTATTATATATATAATATATATATATTATATGATATGCTGTACTGATGTATGATGAAGAACAACCGATGAAAACTCGTTCGATGTGGCAATGGGCTCACTGAATCCAGCGGGCATGTCAGACCTGGTAGGTATGCTAATTTTATATAAACTCAGAGAAACTAGTATGCTTAACATTAACGATATAGGGCTTTATAGAGACAACGGGTTAGCTATAGTTAAAGATATGAATGGCTCCAAAGCTGAAAGAATGAAAACATTTATAAACAAGGTTATGTAAGATTTAGAACTTAAGGTAGAAATTGCAGCGGGGATTAAGATCACAAACTTTCTGGGTGTAACATTTAATCCTAGTGAAGAGAATTATAGACCTTATATGAAAGATAATCACGAGCCATTATGTGTTAACAACTTACAAAATAAAAATAACAACAAAGAATGCAGCTGCAGGGATAGGAGTAGCTGCCCGTTGCAAAGAAAGTGTTTAATTAAATATATAGTTTATTTAGCAACTGTATTCACAGAAAACAATCCTAATCTAAATAAAGTTTACATTAGGGGTTCAAGTACTGATTTTAAGGCCAGGTACACGAACCATAAATTCTCATTTAATAACCCAAATAACAAGAAAATAGGAACCTTACTATCCAACTACATTAAATGCCTAAAAGATGAAAATATCGTTCCTGTGGTGAAATGGAGCATCTTATAAAAGTCCACGACACCTACACTGCACAACCTCACAGGCTTTCTCTGCCTTAGCGAAAAAATTACCTATTGCTATGTTCCCTGATAAGAGTAGATTACTAAATCAACGAGACGAAATAGGTTTTAACTGTAGGCACTTTAAATGGCTGACTCTGGATAAGTTCATGAACAATCTAGAAAATTTAACATAAATAACCTAACTGTACAGCACAAAAATTAATCCACCCCCACGTAGCTATAGTTTACTATAAGGGGTAGAATTCAAGTAAATTAATAAAATTAAGAGATCTAACCCTAATCAAAAGACTAAAAATTAATAATTTAATCTCAATTGTGCATAAGCCATAAATATTTTTAATTAGGGGTAAAACCTAAAAAAATAGGTTACAGGATTATAAGTATAAATTCAAACCCAGATTTACCTCCCTTGTCACTAATACAATAGTAATGGTAATGATAATAGGGGGGATAATGATGGCGGCTGTAGTGAAAATAGAAGTAATAAAAATAATATAAATGGCTATATTTAAAAACATGACAACTATTGCAATAGTAGTAATAATGCAAATATCATTTTTACTATCCCTCCGATAGTAAAAATAATAGTAATATTTATAATGATAATAAAAGATAATAATGACAATCGTAGTGATAGTAATAATATTAATAGTCGGGATAATAATTACAGTAATAGTGACGATAATAACAATAATAGCAACAGTGATGATAGTAATAATTATGTTCATCACATTAATAATAGGAATAGTGAAATGTAGCAAGAATAAAAAGGAATAAACAGAGAAAGATGGCAAAAATGACAATAGTAACAATAATAACTATAATAATGGTAATAATAGGAATAGCTATAGTAATAATAATAGTGTTAATAATAGTAGTACTTATAGCAAAAAATAACCAATGGTAGGTATAATAGCTGCAATGTTTATTATAATAGTGATAAGAATAAATGATGATAACAGATAATGGTAACAGCGGTGGTGGGGTGGAAGTAATAGTAAGCGTAGGCTGCATAGAAATAATAATAAATAATTAATAAAAATAGTAATGCACTATACAGTTATTTGTCAATAGAACCCACACTCATCCAGAATACTATGATGACAATTTTAAATATTGGGGGTGTTAAATTGTCTCAGCCCTCCATAGCGTTCTTTCATATATATATATATATATATATATATATATATATATATATACATATATATATATATATATATATATATACATATATATATATATATATATATATATACATATATATATATAATATATATACATATATATATATATATATATATATATATACATATATATATATATATATATATATATACATATATATATATATATATATATATACATATATATATATATATATATATACATATATATATATATATATATATATATACATATATATATATATATATATATATATACATATATATATATATATATACATATATATATATATATATATATATATATATATACATATATATATATATATATATACATATATATATATATATACATATATATATATATATATACATATATATATATATATATATATATACATATATATATATATATATATATACATATATATATATATATATATATATACATATATATATATATATATATATATACATATATATATATATATATATATATATATATACATATATATATACATATATATATATATATATATATATATATATGTATACATATATATATATATACATATATATATATATATATATATATATATATATACATATATATACATATATATATATATACATATATATATATATATATATATATACATATATATATATATATATATATATACATATATATACATATATATATATATACATATATATATATATACATATATATATATATATATATATATATACATATATATATATATATACATATATACATATATATATATCATCTCTCGTTTTGGTTGTCTGTTGACCTGTTGATTTTGTGCCCCCCCCCCCCCCACATGACTGTTCGACCTAGCAGGCGTGGAATTAATGACGACCCAAACTAAAGATATTCGAGAAGGATGGGGCTCGTAAGTGCAAACTGAATGGGCAAGCTGACCTGGACTTAACCAAAATGGAATCTAGTCGGCTTCCCCACCTCTTCTTTCCTTCTCTCTTAAAATATGGTCTCAGCTGGTGTTTTCCAATGCGAGTCTTTGAATTCTCACTTTCGATTTTGATTTGATTTTCATTCTGCCTTTGACAAAATGTGGTAGCACATCGAAACGTTGGTTGATTGACGTACGGCTATAATATTGTTTATGTAATTTTATAAATGCTCTACTTGGTATTGAGCACTCTTGAAAAAATTGGTTTCATGTTCACTTTATTAACATATTTGAACTTGATCAATTTATATTATATAATCTATATATATATATATATATATATATAGATACCTTTTATAATTACTATATAAAACATATGTCATGTCAATAGAGTGTCTTAATTTAACAAAATGCAAACCGTTTTTTTTTTTTCAGTTAGCATTGATGCGGAAATATGCACAGATGTTCGCATTTATTTATAGAGATTTATGAAGGATGTAAAAGACTGACTTACAGGAGTTATCGCCCTTGTGTTATGTCAAAACTAGAGCATACCCGTTCCACCTTTTTGTAGACTAAAAAATAGCTGTGTGCATCTGTTGAAAGTCTTACGCAATATTATAATTATCTCAATTTACTTCGAAGGGCAAAGTGACCCATTGAACCCTCACACTCTAAAAATGTTCTTACTGATTGTTATTTTTTATTTAAAGTTCAATGTATTACAATTGGTGAGGGAGAAAATCATCATCATCATCATTAGTTTAACGTCCGTTTTACATGCTGGCATGCGTTGGACGAGTTTAAAAAATTGACTTCCAAAGTAACCTATCTCTGACCAGGTCTTTATTTATCTCTCTTTCCCTCAGGTCCATTTTTATCACTTCCTCCCATGTTTTCCTTGGCCTTCTCCTGTGAACTAAACCTGCTACCTCAACTGTTTTACATCTACTAACCCCAAAACTCTCATCCTTTTCTTTTAACATGGCCATACCATTAAAGTCTACTCTTCTGCACACATCTCCCTGTACTGTCTAGATTTAATCTTCCTCTGAGGTCATCAGCACTAAGCCTTTCTTTAAGACTCACATTACACATCCATTATATCATTTATATCCATACAACGCATGCCCTCAACCCTCACTGGCCTGGTTTCACATCTATACATCCTCGCACTGCGTACACATGCCTGATAGACTCTTCCTTTTGTCTAAAGTGATAACGCTCTGCTGGTTAGTAATGGCAGAAGTTCCCTGAACTTAGTTCATCCACTCCTAATTTTTGCAATCACACTAGCACCTGCTTCACTCTGTGCCCCCCCCCTCCCCCCAAAAAAAATAACATCTCTATTTATGAAATTATCTGATCAAATATCGTGCACATGTGTAAATATGAATAACCATGATTTATAAAATTTTAAATATAAAAATTGATCTATATAATAATAATATGCTAAGGTACTTAATGTTCGTACGTACGTTATCACCTTTCACACACATTGACAAAAATATGAGATGCTCTGATTAGCAAAGATTGTGAATCTGGGGTCGCTAAGGTAACACATTCCGACTTTACCCATTTTATAATGAATTGTTCCAAAATCAAATTCTGTCGTCCTATCGATTAAAACAGTACAATTTTAAATAAATACATTAAAAAAAATTACATTTGTTTTATTGATTTGAAGAATATTTAGTTGACAATTATTTTTACAGTAAGAAGACAAATAATATTTATTGTTTTAAAAAGAATTAAATTGCTACAATTTTAAATGAATAAATAAAGAAGAGACATATTTGTTTTATTTATTTAAAGAATATTTAACTGGCAATGACAATTAATTTTATGGAAGAAGAAAGAGTCATGTTTTTTTTTTCTTAATGGTATTGACCTTGACAGACATTTCTAAAGAAATATTATTATTAACAGTAAATTATACAGATTGATGTAGAAAGCACCATGGAATTTCTATGGGGCCCCGCCAGTTAATAAGTTATTTAAAATAACTAAAAAGAAAAATAATTAATAAATTTAAGTTTCAAAATCTTGGTAAAAAAAACACGCATGCACCTGTGGCTTTTAGCTTATTATTTATAAGCCATTTAGTTGGTCTTAAAATGCACACTGGAAACACCAAAGTCATGTCAACAAATATGCCACAAAAGCCCCAGTGATAGTGAATGGTGAAAATCTCGAGGAAGTTGATAACTACATCTACCTGGGGAAGATGGTGAGAAGTAATGCTGATATCATGCCTGAAATCAACTGGCGAACTGCACTTGGATGGACAGCCTTTGCCAAAGTAGACAACACCATAAAGAATAGAAAGTCCCCTGTGTTCAATCAGTATATCATGCCTGTTATGACATACAGTAGCGAAATATTGTCACTCAATAATGCAACAATAGAAAACCTAAGAGTGGCACAATGCAAAATGGAATTTGTTATGGTCATCATCATCATCATCATCTATGTAAAAGAAAAGGAAACATGGATCAGGCAACAAACTGAAGTGTATAACATCATCACCATCATATGAATAGTAAAACCTAGGTGGACAGGTCACCTTTTGAGATCACTGACAACAGTTGGATATTAATTAAGAGTGACAGAATGGACCCCGAAGGTATGGAAAAGACCATGAGCAAGGCCAAAAACCCGGTGGAGAGATGACCTCGACAGCCAACTGGGTCCTACGTGGCCATGCCTCGCCAGGAAAAAAAACAAGGTGGAAGGAAACCAAGGAGGGTTTCCTCATCCAGGAGTGAACAAAAATCATGATGATGATGAATGATTTTTAAATTTAAGAGTTAAAAAAAACAAACTTATTTTTTAATGACATTGAATTATCTTTCCGAATAAGTAAATATTTTCTTAGAAGAAATTAATTAAAAGAAAAAGAAAAAAAATGCGAAACGAGGGCCCCCCCCCCTCGTTTCGCATTTTTTTCTTTTTTTTTTTAATGGGTGAAACAAATATGCAAGTAAAAAGATTCCCTGGCAACGCCGAGTATATCCAACTAATTACATATCATTGAATTTTCTTGCATGATAGAATTTTTACAAACATTTAATTACATTGTCATTAATTTAATTCTTGTACATCCCATAATTCCGAAATGTAACCTGAGGTAACTATGTAGGCCAAACCTCCTTTAAAACTTCAGATATATCCTATTTTGGTGAAATTTATATCATATGTATAAAATTCTCCGGGGTAGACAATGGAAGTGGTCCTGAATCTCTATGTGCTCCCACCTCTAAGTGACCAATGGGGTCAGTACCCCTTAAAAATTAAAATACGTATTTCCAATTTTAATGAAATTTAAACCATATGTATAAGACACTAATTTAGAGTTTTCCAACATTTCAGCTTCTTCATAGTAATTTGGTGTTATGAGCAGAGTGAAAAAGTACATAGTAGTGATCTTCATTTAATCCCGGGCAACGTCGGGTCTTCTTGCTAGTATCGAAATATGTTCCTTTATTTAATTAGCTTTTTTATGACAATGTAAATATTTTCTTACAGGAAATTAATTCAAGGGAGGTGTGTGTGTGTTGCAGTGTGGACCATATCATATATAAGGTGTTGACCTTTTGCTCTATTTTAGAAAATATGCTCCACGCTGACAATTAAATTGTTAGTAAAATGTTTGAAAATGGATAAAAACATGAATGTTGAATCAAAGAGATAAATAATCTTTAACTAAAAAATCATATTTAGATATGTACAAAAGTACAATTGGTTGAAAGTTATTTCATGTGAGTAAATGTTCATTTGAAAAATGGAGTTCTCAGATTGTAAAATGTTTGGAGTGAGAAAAGTTACGAGTGTTAGAAGTGAATGTCTGTATACGTTTGTTTCCTGTCAGTGTGCATATGTATGTGACAATATGAGAGAATTAAGCATTGCGTGTTGCTTTTTGTCAGTGTGTGTGTGCAACTATGTGTGTGTTTGTGTGTGTGTGCATGAGAATTGTGTTTTGCTCTCCCTAGCCCCCAATGGGTCAAGGAAAGCTTAGTGTAATATGGTTGTTAGCACTGCCCTGGATTTTGCCTCAACTGTTTGACTGCTGAAAGTTTTGGTCCTTAAATACTAAGTCACTGGCTCGAAAAGAGTGATTTTTTACTTTGGCCACAAAAGTGATTTCGAGTGCACAAGGTGATTTTGATGTGCACAAGGTGATTTTGATGTGCGGCGGACGTAGTTAAAAGCTAGATCACGTGACCACTATTTTTTTCTTTTTGTAAATATTTCTGTAGGAAGCTGGCTTTGCACAAAATTTTTTTTTTACTCGGATATAGTTTTGGGGCGTGGCTTGTATGTTTTTGCACATGCCATTAATCAATTAATATGTAGAGGAGTGGGATACATGTCAATCCTATAGGGACAATGATCAAGTAAAAAAAAAACTCCTGAGCAATGCTGGGTAGGTAAAGCTCCTTTAATATATACACCATGTACATTTATCTTAAAACAATCACTCATTTTCAAATAAATTTTTGGAAATTCATTCATTGCATAAAACCTAACTCTTTATTATTAGTAGTGAATAAGTTTATCTGCTGAAGTGTCGCCATCTTTGTATGTAAAGTCCATGCGCCAATAGCCAGAGGTTTCGTTCGGGTGCCAATAACAAGTGTGTTGGTTGTTCAGAGTGACGAGAGTTCATTAGACAACTTGGCCTTTTCGCTGGCTCACTGCCTGGAAAGCACAGATGCGCTTCCTTAAATAAGATTCATGAACAGGTGTTCGGCTCTAGGAGAGATCGATTCTGATTGGTTAAATCTCAATATAGGGAAGCAATCGAAATTGAATATTTGATCCAATCAGTACCAAGCAATTAAGTCTAGCAAATATCGAATAATTTTAGACATCGTTATTCTGTAGTGGTAGTGGTAGTTACTACTGCTACATATCTCTATTTATATAAAGTTATGTATGTGTATATATGTATATATTTGTATGTACAGGATTTACTCCTGAACTAATTAACCGATCATTATGAATTTTGGGAAACAGCTGCTAGCCGTAAAGGGTCCAAATGTGGGCTATATTTAGTTTAATTTAGTTTTATGCAAAGGGGATAAGAAGGTGGTGGAAGCCCTTCATGAAAATTCAGATACCTTCGATTTTTTTGTGATTAGGTATTAGACATCAATTAATAAATATTCCCCAAATTTCAGTTTCTTTAGAGTATTTAAAATGGGTTTTTAAGGGGCACATTATTGGCACAACCTTCCATTTCAAAATTCAAATATTTCAGATTTGCACTGAATTTGATCCATAATTATATATTATAAGATACCAATTAAGCAAGATTCCTTTTATTTTTATTTCTTCTTAAACTTAAGCCTTAAACTTTAGACATTTTCTAAAATCAAAATCATGTAATAGATTTTGATCAAAATTGGAATAAGGATTCTAGACATAAGGGTTAGTATCATTATATTTTGATCTTAATCTTTGTAAGGGATCATAAAACTAGTGCAAAACTGTTCTGTTCGGGAAAATACATTTTACCCATTCTTGGACGGGTATTCTTATAGTAGTAATTAGTAGTAATGGCTATTTTTAAATGTCGTTTTCCTAAACACTGTTGAATATTGTGCGAAACAATCGCTCAAACTAAGGATTATAGAAAAAAAAACATCCAGACTAGGTGTACCAAAAAGGTCATTTGACAGGAGTAGGCGAATTTGACGCAGACACACACCTGACCGGAGAAAACAACATAACAGATTATTGCTGAAAATAAAATAATCGTTGATTGAACTCAAGCCACCTGTTCCGGAAAAACAAACATAACGGATTGTCAAAAATAAAATGATTGATTGAAATCATCTGCAAAAGTCAGTAGCAGAAGGAATAAAACGCCCTGGAGAGAGTAAATTGACAGCAAAGTCCTACAGTGGGCGTTTGCAGGTGGAGATGGGAATGTCACTAATTATAATATAATAACAACCTGAAATTGATCGTCGGTTGACTGACGATTTGGGCCCAAGAAAAACTGTAGCAGCGGTACAGCAACAGCCGCCGTTACAATTTTGAATGTGTGCTTAATTCATAAGCTCGGCGCTGATTGGTGCAGGCATTTAACTTCCTTTCCGGCTTGTTCAACCAGGGGCCATCTAAGCACGTGATAAAAGAGTTAACACAGTATGAACTTCTTTTCTTCTCATGAGACCAAACTGACAACAACTCCACTTAGCTCAGACTAACCACAAACTTCTCTCTTGGCCCGGTGTTCGACTTCGACAAGAAGACCTAAGAATTTAACATGGCTACTTCTACCACCGACACGGGGACTTAATATAATGCAATGCGCACATACATACCTACATACACACATGGACATGACTTCCACACCTTTTTAATATCCCATAAACATTCTTCATATATGAAATCTTTCTCTTTTATTACAAACAGGACATTGCTTGACTTCCACATCTGTGTACGGACACATGTCCCTCATATATGAACTTTTCTCTTCCCTACTAACGGGACATTTATTTAACACCATGTGTACATCCTAACCTTTTGCCTTCGTCTGTACTCATGGACGTATCTATTCACTAATACCCTCCTTTTTCATTTCTCCCTTTTTATTCTCTGGTAACGAAGATGACCAATAAAGTTGTTTTAAATGTTAGAATGAGAATTTGTCCTCCTATTCTACAAAACCGCCCCATTGAAGTCCTGTGCATCTTCCTTCCTCATTAACCCACACTCCTTCACCGCCACCGACAATAAAGATTTTCATATATCGGTGTGTCGTTATTCAGCAAGAATACAACACTTGTATCCTTAAAGTTTATCTTTGCTAGTCTGTATTCGAACTAAGGTGAGCTGGAAGTATGCAAAAGATAGGTATCTGCTTACAATCGATTCTAAATTTTGTGTACGCAATTTTACCTTAAATTGGTTCATTTTTATTTTTGCTAGTGCAGTCTGTGATTTTATATTCATGTCCTGTTTAAAGATCAATCTTACATTATTAGTTGCACATGATATAATTTGGCCATCCATATAAGTATAAAAATGCAATTTTCATACCTAAATGCTTGCATTTACATTTGTTACCAGCAGACACAACTGGCGTTTCCCGAGAATGAATGAGAGTTCCTATATACTCCTGCTCCCAGCCCTGAACTCATATTACCATTTTCATTCTGACCTTTATATTTTTATAATTTTCAAGGTATAAATAAAATAAAGTAAAACACTGTGTCTCTTGATACTACTGTAAAATTCCCTCACACAAAATTAATGTCACTTTTGGATTCCTTGTAAAATTTTACATGAATAAAATTGTATTTAATCTTGGTATATAGTTTTGTTTTCAATTGTATCCTAGACGGAAGCACCACACATATAATACAAAAAGAATACCACCATGACATTCCTCACTCAAGTTGTATTTGATCTTAGTATAGGCCTTTGGTTCCAATTGCATCACCGAACAGTGAGACAGAGATACTGTCCTGCCGACACCCGTTTTATGACTCGGCACACCTAACAAAACCGGATGTTTAATCATTGAACATTTTAGCCCTTGTCATGCCGACTGTTTATGACTCTACACTACTCATAAAATCGGATTTTTAATCATTGAATGCCTACTTGTGTGACAGAAACGAACACAGTTTTTCTTTCTCTGCACATTTCGTCACTTGATCCAACCAATCAGATCTCATGAAAGTGTTGTACCAGCAGCAGTCACCAATATACTATAAAAAGAGTGTGTCTCTTCATTCTGACCTTGACGTCTGACGCCGTCTCTTCCGTCGCTGCCGACTGCACTTTGCTCCACAGACCTTTGTCAGACATTACAACATTTTTTCTCCAGCTACGACTCCTGTGCAAACCCCTACTCCAGCTCATGTCCCTGCTTACCTCTCCAGCTCCTTTCTGCAGCTCCTGCTTTGGCTTCTTTCTGCAGCTCCTGCTTTGGCTTCTTCCTGCGGCTCCTTTCCAGCTCCTGCCATTCCAATAAACTGTCCTTCCTAGTGTTCGTTGACTTCTTGCCCTTTCCAATTCCCGTAGACATCCTAACTTACCTGTTCCTGTCGATCCAGCCCTTGACCACGTCCACATGGACCGGACCTACCTGAGACACTTCATCACACCTCAGGGACGTCCACATCAAACTCCATGTGACGTCATCCCATGCTGTCCAGGTTCTAGAGACATCCTTCCTATCGATCCAGCCTCTCCTGCTGTCCAGGTTCCTCATTCCTGTTAATCCAGCCCTTCCTGCTGTCTAGGTTCCAGTTTCCTTCATTCCTGTCGATCCAGCCATTCCTATTGTTCAGGTTCCAGAATCGTCATTCCTGCCCTTCCAGCCTTTCCTGCTTCCAGAGACGTCACCAAACCTCTTCCCCCAGTTCCTTCTCAGTTATTACCAGTTTTGTAACTTTGGTGCAATAAATACAACCTCTATTTTACGCTGTTTGTCTACGCTTGTCCTCTCCTCTTTGCCGTTGCCGTTACTTTTACCTGTGTCTACTATCTTAGTTGTAAGACCGATCATCCAGATGACCGGCTCCCGCAACAATACGACACATATAATACAAAATGAATATCACCATTGGATTCCCTATAAAACTTTACTCAAGAAAAGTTGCATTTGCTCTTGTCATAGGGCTTCGTTTTCAATTGCATCCCTAGACAGATAGACTGACAGAGATACAGAGACACCATAAATATAGTATAGATTATTTTTTCTTTTTAATAAAATGACGAAGAATACAAAATTTCGATGAGAATGTGTTTTGCATAATTTATTTTCAGATTTTGAAAAAAAAATTCTATTTCATCTATCTTGAAATTACTACTGTGGAAGCTTGGGGAAAAAAACTCTGAAAACCCCCCCAAAAAAACTATTGATTCATCGTCTACAATGAACTACATTGGTGGAACAGAAAGGATAATTTAATTTTACGAATATGCAATACGAAACGAAATGCAATCGATGAGACTTCACGAAAAAAAAAATCAATTTCGAAATTTCCAAAAGCCTCTGCGTTGAGCCTTGAAATTATTTCGGGCCAAAAAATTTATTTGTTTCTAATAAATCAACTACCATTGCGTTTTAGACAACATATCATCTAATGCATCAGCATATTTGAAATATTTTGTGGACAGTTTTCAGACCGCGTATTGTACATACGGTAAATATAAATGTGTCTGTCTGTCTGTGTCTCTCTCTCTATCTCTCTATCTCTCTCTCTCTCTCTCTATATATATATATATATATTGGAATTTTTTAAAGTTGAAAAATGGCAGTGTGTATCGAAGGAAAAAATGGACGTTTTCACGTTAAAAAAAAAACCCATCTAAAGTAAGTCTTTTTTTTCTGTAAATCTGAAGATTCATTTTTCTATACGATTCGGACTTTGTTATCACTAATGTACCGAAAATAAAACAAATTTGTAAATTTCCAAAATATTTGAAATTATTTTGAGGCAAAAATTTATTTGTTTCTAATAAATCAACTATCATTGCGTTTTAGACAACGTATATCTAATGCATCAGCATATTTGAAATATTTTGTGGACGGTTTTCAGACTGCATATTGTATAGACGATAAATATAAATATGTGTGTGTGTGTGTATGTATATATATATATATATATATATATATATATAATTTAAAGAAAAGTTAAGTTGAATAACAATAACCATAGTTATATCACAAGGAGATCATATAACACCAATCTTTTATAAAAGAAAAAAAAATTTTAAATCTCCACGATACAACTAAATTTTGAAGATAAGTTTGAGTTCATATATTATAATTCAGTAGAATACAAAATTTATGACATAATTAATATTTTGTAATGATGCTCCGAAAAATTCACCACTAACAATATTTATCCTTGTGTACACATGTTTCTGAAATTTCAAATTTATTATCACTTTCACAACAGGGTAGAGCATGATAACAAAATATTATGTCATAAATATTGTATTCTACTGAGTTATATATATATATATATGTGTGTGTCAGGTTGTATATGAAAAGAAATCAAATAAAGTGCTCGATCATATAAGAGAGCTAATATAATTTATTTAGATACTGTATATTAGATATTTCAGCAATGTACCGCGGTTTCATCCAAAAGGGCAGATTTAGACATCTTTAGTAAATCTCCGTGCTCAGTGGAATCATCGGCAAGCTGAAACGATTCTAGTCACGCCCGACAGATTTACTAAAGACGTCTAAATCTGCCCTTTTGGATGAAACCACGGTACATTGCTGAAATATGTAATATACAGTATCTAAATAAATTATATATATATATATATATATATATATATATACACAAAAGATATGGAAATAAAGGTATACTGTTTACTATTAAATTTGAATCTATCATGAAAGAATTAATGCTCGATATATGAGATAAAGCAATTATATATACAAATGAAAGAAGAGAAATAAAAGTTGTGAAAATACAAAATCTATTACGTCTTTAGTTGTTCAAAATAATGTATATTCAATTAAAGAATATTTATTTTTCTTTCGTGACGCATTCAACGGTAAACATTTCCTATATTTTCAATCTTTTCTTTGGACATTTTCTACATTCTTTCCTAAAATTTATCTATCATACTTATATTTACATCTTTTCAAATTATGACTTTTGGTATTTCTTTTACCAATTTATCTATTTTTATTCCTCTGATAATAAGAGTCATTTTTTTGAAAAACTATGGCTTAAGAAAGGAAAAATAAATATTCTTTAATTGAATATACCTGGTTTTGAACAACTGAAGACGTAATAGATTTTGTATTTTCACAAGTTTTATTTCTCTTCTTTCATTTGTATATATATATATATATATATATGTATATTTCGGCAGCAAGTCATTTATTATACACGCGTCGTTGAAGACCACAAAGTTTTCTTTCTTCGCTATCTTTCTTGTTAATTTCTTGACGCGGCGAGCGATTCATCGGTTTTCTGCTGTTAATTGGTGGAGCACTCGAGGAATGGCCCACGATACAACGTTAGGTGCCATACTCCACCAATTAACACCAGAAAACCGACGAATCGCTCGCCGTGTCGGGAAATTAACAAGAAAGATAACGAAGAAAGAAAACTCTGTGGTCTTCAACGACGCATGTATAATATATATATATATATATATATATATATATATACGTAGAATGTAAATCAAGGCAATTAGCCTGATGATTTTCCTCGAGAATAAAACACAAATATTTCTGTGTAGCTTTTAAAAACAAAATTCTATCACTTATCACAGTCATGGACTAGTCTTTTAGCTGTTAGAGGCGGCAAGAATGTCTCAACCCTTATCTATTCAGCTCATCAATTTGATAATCGTCCTCTTTATCTTTCTTGAATGAAATATTCTTGATATGATTTCTTGACATAGCTGGAGTCTGATAGCCAGGAAACGTGTCTAAACCACGTTAATCTCTTTGTTCGAATAACGTTGTTGATGGATCTGTTAATACTAAGCCACTTTCTGATATCTGCATTTCTTGATCTATCTTGCAAAGTTACTCCAAGGAAAGTTCTTAAACATGTAATGTCAGATATTGAGCTTCCTTTCATGCTCAATGTCTTTGAAATGAAAAGTTTTTATATATATATATATATATATATATATATATATGAGAGAGAGATAAATGGAAAAGTGGTCGAACCATAAAATATAAAAGACAAAATCAAATCATAGACAGTTTAGGAGATAAATATTTGTTTTTTCTAATGTTAAAAAACCTTTCTTCTCTGTTCCACTATGTCTATCACCCCTTTCTACTCTTCCATCCTCCTCATATTGGTCTCCTTTACAGAAGGTATCATAAATATTCACTTTGACAAAGTTTCTGTTATTAAAGAAACCAAATTATTGACATGTCTTTGATTTGATTTCGTCTTTTATATTTTGCAGTTTATCTACTTTCCCACAGGTTATAAGATTTCTTGCAGTTTAAGTTCCCTTGTATTCATGTTGTGTTCCTTCCATGTGGCTGGTTCGTAGTTTATGTGGGTTGGTTTCCGCATTCGAGGATTTTCCTTAAGATTTCAGCTGTTTTCATCATTGCCGTCCATTGTATAGTCTCAGCCTTCCCTTTGATTCCAATTTCTTGTAGTCTTTATTCCAGGTTTTTCGGGACTGATCATAGTGCTCCTACGATTTTTAAATTTTTTTTATCAAAATCGCTCCTGACAAGGCATGAAACCACTTGATGTCAGGAGCTAAAAAAAATAATTAAATAATACTTTAAGGTCAAAAATTAGCCAATGATAAGTGTTAAATGGATAGATTCCGACTCAGAAAACAGCAATTCTTCCCCTTTTGTCAGAAACATCGTTCATGAAATGTGAGAAGTTAAGGATAAAATAAAGGAAGCGAGATTTACGAGGCTGCCGAAAGTAAACCGAAAGTTCACTTTTCTACTCTCCTTATTATTGGTATTATATTGACTTCATGTTCTATATTCCTTTCAGTTCTCTGGCAAGTTCTATGTATTTGCTTTGTTTTTCCATCTCCTTGATATTTAGCCTGTGGTCTGCTGGGACGGCAAAATCTACAATTTAGCAGCTTTTTTTTCCTTCTTGTTAACTATTATGACGTTCTGTCTTTGTACTTGAATGACTTTATTTGTTTGTACCTCTATGTCCCAGATGTACCCTTGTCCTCCAGTTTTCGTGACGTCACCAGTTCGTCCGTTCCTGGGTTCGG
This sequence comes from Sepiola atlantica, assembly GCA_963556195.1. Classification (NCBI taxonomy): domain Eukaryota; kingdom Metazoa; phylum Mollusca; class Cephalopoda; order Sepiida; family Sepiolidae; genus Sepiola; species Sepiola atlantica. The sequence continues at coordinate 86,155,817 of OY744525.1, read as the reverse complement.
TGGGTCACCCGGTACTGCTCGGGAAAAGTTGCCGCCCTGATAAAGGTCACAGATGTCGAACGCCTGGTCCAGCGATCACTCACTCCCACGTTGTGTTTGTTTAGATCAGTGAGCGATCAGCTAGGTTGGATCCGCAACTTGGTATCACTGTGAAGTGGAGGGTCATTTCATGCAGAACAGTTGAATAAAAGGAATTAAGTCTGTAACGACGTGGTCTGTTGTGGTTTTCTTAAAAGAATAATTATTTAAAAAATAAAGAAAAATAATTTACCCTTGTTTGTCTACAAAGCAAAGCAGCTCAGTAATATTAATAATTCTGTGCGACTTGATCGTTTGTCAGCGAAAATCTGTTCTAAGTTCTGAGCAAGAAAAGAATACAAACAGACTGATGTGATGTTTTCGGTGGGGGGAACAGAGGCAAGCCTCTTCATCCAGTTTTCTCGCTAACTGACTGACTCACTGACTGGCTTAAGCTGTTCTGTCTTCTCTTTTATTGGGACCCGCTGACCAAGGTTTCCTTTGTCTCGATCTGAAAAACAATTACGGCCGCCATCGGCCTTATCTACATCGAGAAGCGTCACCAAAAAGAACATGGCTTAATTCTATATTGACACTTAAGAAGTAATTTATTTTTCACTATGGGAGTCCATAAAGGCGATCCTGTCCAACAGCTGACCGAATTTTCCTTTGCCTGGATCCGAAAAATAATTACGGCCGCCATCGGCCTTATCTACATCGAACAACGGCACAAAAAAATATATGGCTTAATTACCTATTGACATTGAAGAAGTAATTCTATTTCTCATCCTGGGGCTCGATAAAGGCAACCTGAGATTTTATTACCCAGCGGTCCACAGCTCTTGTTAAAAACGGCTCAGGGACAGTTCTCATATCGTCAAGTAATTTTTAAGGTTTTCCTTCTCTCCATTCATACTAGCGCTGTATCTTAGGCTCCAACTTCCGTGGGGCTGTTCGATACTGTCACACAGAGAATTTTGTGATTTTTGTTTTCCAGTACTGTCTCTGGTTTGTGTCTGTACTATTTGTCTGCATGTTCAAAATGCACTCGTCTGCATAGTTTCCAGTTTTCTGCTTTCCGCAGTCGTGTCTGTTCTTGCATTCTTTTGGGGCTAGTTTTCTACATTCATTGATTATGTGATTTATTATTTCGTCTCTTTGTCCACAGTGTCTACATTTACTGTTTTCCTGGGTTTGGTTTATTTTAGCTTTAATGCAATTAGTTCTCATCACATTGTTCTGTGCAGCTGTAAGTAGCGATTCTGTTTCTCTGTTCAAGTGTCCTTTTCTTAGGCATGTTCAGGTTTTCTGTACTTACCAGTCCTCTTTCCCCTTTGTTCCTTTTCACATAGAGTCGATCAGTATCATCTTTTGGGTGTAGTGCATTGTGCATGGTCATTATTTTCTTAGTCTTCTGTTCAATATGTCTAAGTTCTTCTTTTGTTTAGCCTATGAATGGTCCAGAGTGTCTTATTAGTGATACTTCCCAGGTGTTTATTCCTTTTACTATATTTCTACTATATAATTTCCTTTCTAAGAGTTTTCGTGTTCTTCTCAAATATTTTTTTTCGAATATTCTCTTTCATTTTTGTACATTTGATCGTGTCTGCTTCCAAAACTCCCAAATATTTATAGCTATCATGTTCGCCAAGAGCCCTCATCTCTTCTGGGTTTGGCAGTTACATTCCCTTTGTTGTCTCTAGTTTTCACCCTTTTCATCTCTAGCAGTGCACACTTTTCCATTCCGAATTCCATTTGAATGTCCTGGCTGAAGATTCGAATCTAGTTTATTAGCTTTTCCAATTCCTTCTTGTGTTTTGCAAATAGCTTCAGGTCGTCCATATACATGAGATGGTTTATTCTTTGTTCTGTGTCTGTAAACTTGTATCCGGCATCACATTTCCTGAGTATGTAGTTGAGTGGCATCATGGCTATGATAAACAGTAGTGATGATAGAGAGTCTCCTTGGAAGATACCTCTCTCACCACCACCACGTGGAAATTCCACTGTGTTTTCTACATCAATTGGTATGCCAAGGTCAACAATATTAAGAAAAAGAAGACTATTTACTTCCATATAATTCTCATTGTTAGCCATATATATTTTTTAAATAAATGAAACGAATGTTTCTTTTTCATTTATTTATTTTTAAATATTTATTTTAAAGAATATTTATTGTTTTAAAAAGAATTAAATTGCTATAGTTTTAACTATAGCAATTTAATTCTTTTTAAAACAATAAATATTCTCTGTGTTTCTGTGACCATAAAATAATGTTCCACTAAATATGCTACAAACCAAAAAAAACGAATGCTAGTTTTTGAAATGTATTTATTTAAAATTGTACTGTTTTAGTCGGCGATATAATTTTATTTTGGAACAATTCATTTTAAAATGGGGAAAGTTTGAATTTCTTACTTTAGCGACATAAGATTAATCACCAATCACTATCTTTGCTACTCGGAAGTTCTCATTTTTCTTTTAAGAGTGCCTGAAATGTGATAACGTACGTATGAAGTGGCTTAGCGTATTATTATTATTATTTACTCACTAGGAGTTATCACACTGGTCATCGTCAGTGATCGCCCACTGCCGACAACCTGTGGTATTCCCTGGAGTCTGAGTGACAACAAGTCTCCTCAGACTTCCAGTATGCTCCACCTCTTTTCGTTCATCACCGCTGATAACCTTGCGGTAATCGCAACAGCCACCTACCAACGATTTCCTGCTGATAAGGGCCATTGGTCCCCTCTGGGGCCCGAGTGGCAACAAGCCTTCCCAAGGTCCCAGAGCTGTCCGCGCTCTTCCAGTGGAGGTCTGGTTTGCGCTTTCCCTCCTCGACCCTCTGTCCATAATTTTTGTGGCGTCAGCCTATGCTTGCGCCTCTCTCGTGCGGTTGTATTTTCCCCGGTTCTGTTGTTTTGTGCTTCCATGTGTTTGTTCTCCATTCGTTGCTTATGTGGGTTGGTTTCCGCATTCGAGGACATTTCTCAGGATTGCAGCTGTTTTGATCATTACTGTCCTTTGTATGGTCTCAGTTATCCCTTTGATTCCTATTTCTCCTAGTCTTTTCTCCATGTTTTTGGGGACTGTTCCTAGTGCTCCTATGATTATTGGTGTTATACTGACTTTCTTCATGTTCCATATTCCTTTCAATTCTCTGGCAAGTTCAGTATATTTGTTTCTTTTTTCCGTCTCTTTGATCTTCACTCTGTGGTCTGCTGGAACGGCAAAGTCTACGATTTTGCAGGATTTTTCCATCATCATCATCATCATCATCATCATCATCATTATTATTATTATTATTATAAAGATTATTATTATTATAAAGATTATTATTATTATAAAGATTATTATTATAAAGATTATTATTATTATTATTATTATTAAGATTATTATTATTATAAAGATTATTATTATTATAAAAAATATGCAATTATTTGCAAATATTTGAAAATCTGCAAAAAATCAATTAAAAAAAATGGTGATCAATATTTGTTTGTATGCTTTTTTTTTTCTTTCTAAAAACCTGACAATTTATGTGAGTTGATAAGATTCTTACAAATGCTCAGCAAATTCTTTTCTTTCATTTTTTTTTTTTTTTCGGAGGACGAAACTCATTTAGTTTTCAGTTCAACTACAGCCAGACTTATGTTTATGCTTTCACGTTTCTCTGTTATCGATTTCATTCGGCATCTGCGCAGAATTTCTAGAAACGCCATAGAATAATTGATTTTTTTATCATTGATTTTAAACCTTGTGTTCAAACGGAAGACAAACGAATAGGGGAAGTTATCATTATTCACTCACGAGGAGTTCTCTCACGAGTCATTATCAGTGATCGCTCACTGGCAACAACAACAACAACAACACCAATTGGTGTTCCCTGGAATCTGAGTGACAATGAGTCTCCAGATTTTCAGTATACTCTGCTTCTTTCAATCACCATTGCAAATGACTTGGTGTTCTCGCACCAGCCGTTTACCAGCGAGATCACATTGATAACAGCTAGTGCCTTTTCTCTGGAACTTGAGTGACAATAAGTCTCCTCATGATTGCAGTACTCTCCGTACCCTTCCAGTCGAGGTCTGGATGGCATCATCCCTTTTCAGTCTTTCCATTCTCTCGCCCCCCCTCTCTCTTTCTTCCTCCCCTCTCTCTCTTTCTCTCTCTCTCTCTGATTATAAATTTGACCATTACAATTTTGATTTTTTTTTTCTTGCTTTCTAAAAGAATATGTAATTGTTCATATCAGCCGATTGATATGTACTAAACAATAAGTCTGACAGTGGCTTTGCTTCTGTCGGCCGTAGGTATGGTTTTGTTCAGTCCTAGGAGGTCCGCCCTCCCAGGCTTTACCATCTCTTTTTGTGCTGGCTTTTCAAAACCTCACCTGACCTTGTATCTAACCTTCTAGCAGGAAGGTAAATAAAATGCTTAGTAAATAAATGTCACATTTTCTTTTGTTCTTTTTTAAAGTTTTTGTTTATTTTTCCTCAAAAGAAAAGCAAAGAATAAATAAACATACGTAATCGTAAAGTTATTCTTTTTTTGCAGAAATATTTGAAATATTTGAAATACGTAAACAATAACAATTACAGTTTTTTTATAGGCTCAGTCGAAAAACTCATCTTTTTGTTTTGCGAAAAAAATAATTGCATCCCCCGAAATTAGTTTACATTTTAAAGGGAAGAGTCTATCAGGCATGTGTGCGCAGTGTGATGATGTATGAAAGTGAAACCTGGGCAGTGAGGGTTGAGGATAAATGTTGCATGGAAAGAAATTATACGAGAATGATACAACGGATGTGTAATATGATTCTTAAAGACAGGCTTAGATCTGATGACCTCAGAGGAAGATTAAATCTGGACAGTATCGGGAGATGTGTGCAGAACAGAAGACTGCATTGGTTTTGTCACATTGAAAGAATGGATGAGAGTGCTTCGGTTTGTAGTTGGAGAACAGTTGAGGTAGCAAGTTCAGTTCACAGGGGAAGGCCAAGGTAAACATGGGAGGAAGTGATAAGGATAGATTTGAGGGAAAGAGAGATAAATAAAAACCTGGCTAGAGATAGGTTAGTTTGGAAGTTAATTTCTAAAGGTTGTTAAACACATGACAGTATGTAAAATAGACATAACACGGAATAGTAATGATGATAATAAGGGAAGACTGAAACCATACAATAGACGACAATGATGAAAACAGCTGAAATCTTAAAGAAACTCGTCGAATGCGGAAACCAATCACATGGAAGTTGAAATAGAAAGAAAGCAAAAACATAGAAAGAAAGCAAAAACATAGAAAGAACGCCACCAATTAACACAAGCAAACTGAAACTGCAAGAAATTTCATAAACTGCCCCCCCCCCCCCAAAAAAAAATAAAGTGATGGCACCAGCCTCAGCTGATAGCACACAAAATAGTCATGAAAGGTTAAGGAGGGAGAGCACTGACCAGACTTCCACTGGAAGAGTGCAGAGAGTGCTTGGACCTTGGCGAGGCTTATTGTCACCCAAATCCCAAGTTGCCAGCGAGAAATCAATGATAAACGGCTTTTGTGATGACACAAAGTCATCTGCAATGATTATTGAAAGAGGTGGAGAATACTGGAGATCTGGGAAGACTTTTTTTTTATGGAAATTGCGTGTGACAAGGCATGAAGCCACTTGATGTAAGGAGCTAACACGAACAACAGATGATTATCGCAAAAACAGGAGATGCTTATTGGCCTTAGTCTTTAAAAAAACCAAGGTTATAGGTTGAGGAAAACAGTCACCAGGAAGAGAGTTCCACAAGCCTGCAGTTATTGAAAAGAAGCTACTGGAATAGGAAACTGTATTGCAATGAGATCTAAAAACAGCGAATTGATGGAGACCACTGGACCAACGAATCAAACATGCTGGAAGAAAGGAAGCAGAGAATAGATCACATAATTCTGAAGAACACATACCATAATAGTATTTATAGAAAAAACTGAGACTAGCAACATCATGTCTATGAGAGAGAGGGTGCAGATACACTTCTACACCTTATCAAAAATCCTCAAATGGGATAGAGATTCACCAGTCCAAATATGACAACAGTACTCCATACATGGTCTGATAGTATATTTGTAGAGATAGAGAATAGCCCTAGGTGTGAGAAAGTGTTTGGAGTGATAGAGAGAACCGACTTTACGAGAAGTAGAAAGAGCAATGAATCTAATATATGAACTCCAAGAAAGATTTGATGAAAGAGAAAGACCAAGAAGTTTCAGAGACGATTTTGCCTCAAGAGCAGTGCCATCCATGAGAATCTCAGGAAGAAAAGGGGCACAACGACGATTGTCACTCAGACTCCAGATAACACAACCGGTTATTAACAGTGAGCAATCACTGATGATGACCTGTGTGAGAACCCCTAGTGAGTACATAATAATAATAATTAATAAATAAATAAATAAAATATTGAAATCAGGAAGACATATTGAACAGTTGGTCTCTAATACTTATGGTTTAAATTTCATGCAAATCATTTTAGTTTTCATCTAATTTGAAAGAAAGTGCAATTTCAAACCTAATGTTTAAACTGTAGTAAATGCTTGAATAAATGACAAAAAAAAAATCTACAAATTTAATAAGTTTTATTTATTATTTGTTTGTTAGGCAACCTACAGTTTTACAAATTACCTCTTTTTGTGTTAGAAGTTAGTATCTGTACTTGGGGTACACACCTGGCTGGAAGAATAACATCCGACTGTTTACGCAAATACACTTGTACACATACCTGCAGATGCATTGAAAAAAATACATCTGTTCACAAAATATACAATACATAGCTGGAAGCCATGCACTGTTGGGGACATTGCAACATTAAGTGCATATGCGAAATCCTGGAATGGCTGTAGCAGTTGAGGATGCATCAGTCTCCAAAAATGTTAGATCACCCAGCTAGAATTTGGATCAAGAGAAAGTGGCTGCTAGAGAATTCGGGTGCTCAACTCCCGTGCACCCTGCACCGCTGTCACTGGCTCTACTATTGCAACAGTGAAGTGAGTACAGATTAAATGCATGTGCGAATAAATTAAAACAAAAAGAGACCAAATTGGAATCGGTCTCTTTCTTCTCCAACGCCAGACATCGCAAACAAACATTCCACGGTTTTGATTTTGCTCAATCTCAGATCAACAAAAAAAAATCAGGATTAATTTGGATCATTTGGACTACTATCCTCATCTTAGTTGTTATTCTCACAGTGTTTCAACTTATGTAACCTCTGATTTTATTCAGTTGCAACTCAAGAATCTTCATGTCGAACTCAGAAATTTATTTAGAATTTTGGAGTAAACCCTTTATTTAAATTATCTCATTCCATTAAAGGTCTTAAGTAATTTTTATTTTATTCTTATTATCGCCTGTAATGAAGATTGAACCTTCAACCTCCAGAAGACTGTCACTTAAAACTGAATATTACTTAACACTTTTATACATTGCGCCATGTGTCTATGTGGACTATTCTCGTATGAATTCTAGGAACCGTAAACCTATTTTTGTTTTAGAGGTATAGTTTTAACTTCTTTTCACATCCAAAATGAATGTTACATAACAAAGGCTGAATGGAAGAGTTTGAGTGACACCTAGGAGTCAGAAGGTGACCCTAGAAACGGAAGTCGTCTAAATCGCATGAGTAGAGAGAATTCTGTCTCCAAAAGTCATGATTTAGCCGACTTCCGTTTCTGTGGTCACCTTCTGACCCCTAGGTGTCACTCAAACTCTTCCATTTAGCCTTTGTTATGTAACACTAGGCGTCTCGTACAACGTCGCTAGATGAAACATAGCACAAGCTATATATCTATCTATCTATCTATCTATCTACCTCTCTCTCTCTCTCTTTCTGACATAGCAGTCCACATGTCAAAGTCTTTGTATCTCTCTCACTCTAGGTTTATGAATGGTCGAAGTAATCTACATTAATAAACCTTCTTATAAACTAATATCAGCATTTTTATCTACACACGATCCAGAACTTGGCTTTCTGACAATGACGGGTGTATAAGTTTATACACACCTCGGTAGCAAAAACGTAACATGAGAACAGTATTCCAAATAATACAAATGATCGATCCTCATCTAAAAAATTCTGAAACAAAATATCAATTAATATTGTGTTCGGGTGATTATTTCACCCGACACAGAGCCCACATTAAACAATAGGATATATAAGAGTTAGGAAATAAATGTAGCCATTTTATTTTAGTCATCACTTTTAGAGGCATCATCTTCTGCATATTCTCAATTGATTTTCAATTTGTGGACCCTCCCCCCCCCCCCCCCGTTTATGTGTTCGTGCTCAGTTATCTTAATCATCGATTTTTACCCAAAACTATTAGATCGATTCTTATGGAATTTGGAACAGCCAAACTATGCATATGGGCGGGTAACATTTTATTTATATTATTTTATATTGATCTTTTTTTTACATAATGAGTCAAAAAACGACCCTACCAAAAATGTATTATTTGGATTATTCGAACTACTATTATATTGATTGTCATATTCTTACAGTTGCCTCCGATCATCTTCAGATGCATCTTATCAAACTTGGGAACCTATAAGGCAGTGGTTCTCAACCAGTGAGGAATTCTCCCACGGCGGAATTTAAGGGTTTCAGGAGGGGAATTGGCCCCACAGATTAGCAGACACAAACTGGATCCAGGGCCATAAAAATAAAACTGTGTGAATCGCCCATCATTACTGAAAGGTCACGTTGAATTTTCTCTCCGCTAGCGTTTGTATTAAATGCTATCATGTTAGTATTAGTTATTATTGTTAGTATGAATGCACATTTTGAGTCAGCCATTTTTGAAAGGGGGAGGGAGGTATATCATTCTGATACATGATGAAAGGGTTCATGGGCGAAAAAAGGTTGAGAACCACTGCTATAAGGAGTTTAAATCTGAACCCTTGATTCAATCCAGGAGAGTGGATTGTTCTCGTTCTGTCAGTCATGACCAAGTAGAAGTAATAGGAGCTAATCTTAGCAGAGGGTGTTAAGACCAACTCCTATAATATTATTTGCAAGTAACGAAAACTGTTGCACGGAATGAAAAACAAAACCTTTTTCATAACAACAACGAAAGGGTTTATTCATTAAATTTACCTACACGGTTTAGTATAGGCTTAAGAAAGTTAGAACAATGTCCAAGTGAAGAAATGAAGAATTAGAAAATTCGGCTGCCGCTTTTTTCCAAGCAGTAATACTTTCAGTGGAGACTAGCTGGTGCTCGGGAATCCAGTGGGAATAAAGGCAGCAGAGAGAAATGGTGCATCTTTTCTAGTTGCTTCCAAGGAACTCTTTGATGACCAACCGTGATTCCCAAAGGGGCTGAAGTAGTTCTTCAGGAGACAGATGAAATAAATGCGCCCTGCAAGCTGATTGGTCAGTGTGTGATCAGATCACTTCACAGGGGCTATTCTCCGAGCGAGAAAATAAGTCATTATTTGTAACTGCTACAGAAGTGTTAATTAATTATAATGTTATTCTTCGTTATTATTGCCTGTAGTAAGGATTAAGGTGATAATAATTAAGAATAACATAAAATACTTCTCTCCTGGCATGGCTGAGAGAAGGAGAATAATCTACCTCCATAGATTAAATAAAGTGTTCTGTTCGAAATTTAATTATTAAATGAAAGATATCGCAGAAGCAAAATTAAATTATGACAGCATTGGAGTTCCGTTTATACTAATACGTGAAGTCCCAGATCACGTGATAATGGGGCGGTCAACCATATTTTGATTTAGCCACGTGTTTACCCATATAAAAGACGTGACTCAGAAGTTCATTTTCTCTTTTCTCCCTTTTCAGTCTGACCATTGAAGCGACAAGATCTCTTGTCCACTGCTCCTGTTTCATCCAGACCAGTTCTGTGACATACGGTCAGACGTCTCTTCACCACCAGACCAGTTCTGTCGAGGTGCCTCTACACATACTTGGTAAGTCAGTTTTTCATATAACCACGTATTAGGGAGCTTTGATATGTGTGCATATTTTGGTGTATTACTTGTAAGTGCAAATAAATCCTGTTAGGTTTTTATAAGTGAGTTTTGTTAGTTCTCTTTTGTTAATGTGTAAGGACAATTAAGAAACCATTAATTCTTACAACAGTATACAGATTCAAAACATTTAAGTAAATTTAAATCTGACTGAGATGTTGCCAAACTTATCAGGAACCTTGATTGCCAGCAAGGCAACTGGTCCTGACAACATTTCAGTTATTGTGATTAAGAATCTTCTGTTGAAACTTGCTCCTATCTTTACAAAGCTATTCGACCGTTGTTTAAAGGAAAAATACTTTCTATCTCCCTGGAAAATTTTGTTGGTCTGCCTAATATTTAAAAATACTGGTGATCAGTACAGACCGATCAGTTTTCTGCGTGTCATGAGTAAGTTGTTAATTACCTCAGTAAAAGCAACTTAGCATATAGATTTCATCCTGCAAGATCAACTGCTGACGTGCTGACTAATATTGCATAGGATCAGTGAATCTCTGGATGACGGCTTTGTTTCTCCGGCAATAGCTCTCAACGTATGAAAGGCTTTTGATAGGGTCTGGCACAAAGGGTTGCTTCAGAAACTTGCTAGCTATGGAATATCTGCCAATGTCTTTGCAACCATCAAATCCTTTCTCTCTGATAGGTCTCTGAAAGTAGTTGTTGATGAAGCACATAGTATCAACGTCGGCGTGTCCCAAGAATATTTTCTGGGCCCAACCCTCATCCTGATCTTCCAAATCATATTCTGAGATCATTTTTTGGCATCTATGCAGACGTCACAATTGTCTATGGCAGCACTTCTAAGAGCATTTGTGATCAAGATCTTGTTGATTCTCTTTTTCTTCTGACCTGAAACATGTGGTGGAGTGGGGACTAGTTACTTTTAACACCTTTAAAAGCAAACCTCTCGCTTTTCACCACCTCGTTGAAATGAATGGCTCTCCCCTTGAGGAAGCCCTTTATTTTGCTAAGTTTCTAGGACTGACTTTCACTCCAGATTTAAAATGGAAGACGTACAACCAATCTGTGTTGTTACGGTTGCTGGAAAAATAGTTGGATCATTCTACTGCTCTAGAAAGTACCTGATGTAATCATCTAACTGTATAAGAGTCAGATATATCCTAAGATGGAGTATTGCTGTCATATCTGGGGAGGGGTCGCTCAAAACACTCTTTTTTGCTTTGACAGGGTAGAAAAATCAGCTTCACAATCTAGTGGGGGATGATCTCTACAGCCCCTTTCTCACAGAAGAGATGTTGCTAGTCTTTCTCTGCTCTATTGTTATTTCGATGGAATTCTTTTTCCCCCAATACAGAATACCCCTTTTGGGGCAACTGGATTTTCCTCATATTAAAAACCGACCTTGCATCTAACTTTGCCCTCGAGGGGGGGGGAGGGGGGAGGTAAGTAAATATGAACAAATTGGCAAAAACAAAGCATTAGAAAAAAAAATCCTTCTTCTCTGAATTTGTCCATGTTTACTTGCCTCCCCATGAGGGCAGAGTAAGATGCATGGTCGGTTTTAACGTGGAAAAGATTCAGCTTCCCCAAAAGATATACTCTGGATTGGGACAAAAACTTTAATTTCTTCAAAGGATTTCTCCTTCACTGACCAAGGACAGAAAAGATGAAGAATACTGAAACAGATACTACATTTTGCTCCTAGCCAAAAAACGCCAAGTTGTCTGTCTTAAGTATATTTGGATTTTATTTTTATTAGAAAAAATACAAAAAAAAACAATTATTTTAATCCTGAATATGTAGCTGCGTCAGTGGAGGACCAGAAGCGATCAAAATAGGCGGGTTTTCTTGACAGATTTGTGTTCCAACCGATAGCCGTGGAGACGTATGGAGTGATTGGCCTCGTTATGCGAGACTACCTCAACTACCCTAGACTATTAATTCTTCCAGTTATCACTTAATTTGCTGTTTTCAGGTGCATCCTCGTAAGTGACGTGCATAGGTTTGGTGATGTCCTCAATGATCAACAAAGCTGCCAATTCTGATATAGTCAGCATAAAAGAAGTGTCTTTTATTCATGCCTCGATAGCCAACTTCTAAAATATATGATGCAGAAGAAAGAAATTGCACAATTCTATTTCAACAAAAAGGCTTCTTTAATTCTTTTTTTAATTATTAATAAATTTATTCAACATTTGACAAAGTATGAATATCAGATTTAAATTTAAAAGTTCATGAAAATCTTTTTCAACCACCAAATTTTAAAAACCTATATTAGGAACATCAGGAAATTTCATTGGATGTCAGAGAGCAGGCTGAACATGTTTTCTGGAATGATGACAATGGAGAGGCGCTCGTAGAGCCAGGTCAATTCACAATGGTCACTGGTGAGGTGTGTCATTAATGTAAATTTGAAGAATTCGGAGAGAGAAATCGGCCAGCAGCGTAGAAACATCTCTCTCCTGCCTTTCCTCTGCATCGTTCCAGCAGCAGCCATCTCCACTGGGAATATATTTGCTGACGACCCGGCAGCCTCTTTTCTTCACTGGGACACAGTTCCAACCCTCTGTTAAATAAACCCTTTTTTGTTGCCTGTTACTCGGTTGTTGTTCGTTCAATTCATTTTGTGCGATAAATGTAAGGAAGGGACCAATACCCCATTCTATAACAAATGGTTACCCCGACCTGATTCAATACAGACCTTGTGAAAAACAAAACTGGCACGAAATGAATTAAACGAACAACAACCGAGTAACAGGCAACAAAAAAGGGTTTATTTAACAGAGGGTTGGAACTGTGTCCCAGTGAAGAAAAGAGGCTGCCGGGTCGTCAGCAAATATATTCCCAGCGGAGATGGCTGCTGCTGGAACGATGCAGGGGAAAGCAGGAGAGAGATGTTTCTTCGTTGCCGGCCGATTTCTCTCTCCGAATTCTTCAACTGACCAGGTGGTAGAAAATAGTCCATGAGGGGACAGTTGATATCAATACGCCCTGCAAGCCGATTCGTCATCGTATGACCAATTTACTCACAGGGGATGAGAAGAAATAGATCCTATTTCAGTCTGCTACAAATTTACTTTGTTCTATGAGCACCTCTCCCTCCCACAATTTAAGGGAATGCTTTGAGCCTGCTCTCGGCCTGCCAAGTCAGCAGGAGATACGAGGAAACTTCCTGATGTTCCGAATATAGGTTCTTAAATTTGGTGGTTGAAAAAGATTTCATGAACTTTTAAATTTAACTTTAATATTCGTATTATGCCGAATGTTGAATTATGTATTTATTGAATAAATTTTATTTTGAACAATTATTTAAAACTCTTCAAAATGTACAGCAGAAAATGAACTACAATCAGTTTTTAAAGCTGAATATATATTTTCTAATTTAAGATGAGTTTAGATTCCTTATTTACTTGCCTCCTCACGAGGGCAGGGTCAGACATAATGTCCGTTTTTAATTCAGCTCCTCAAAAAGGGGCACTCTTGATTGGGAGAAAAATTTAAATTGCCTCATTCTGGAAGGATTTTTTCTTTCACTGACCGAGGACAGAAAAAATGAAGTGAAGTATCAGAACAGATACTACACTTTGCTCCTAGCTAAAAGGCCAACTGGAGTTTTTATTTTAAATTAAAACAAAAACAAAAACGCTGCTTATACAGATGAGGACACATGAAAAACGCAGTTACACAGGTGAAAATTGCAGTTCCAAATAAATTACCCGGAAAATTCTTTGATATACTTATGTATCAGGCAAAAATAGGTATCTACACCAAAAATTATCGAGTAGAATTTTAATTAAAAATAAAAATCACTTTTATCCTATTTGACGGATCCGCCATTGATTAGAACGATGTCACAGGGACATAACTGAGTCTGTCATATAAACAAGTAATAAATGAATGGCGGTGGTCAAAATACGATAAAACTGATTTTTATTTTTAATTAAAATTCTACTCGATAAGTTTTCCTAATTTTTTGTGAGGATACTTATTTTTGCCTGATACGTAAGTATAAAAAATAGTTTTTATTTGGAAATGCGTTTTTCATATGTGCCCTCATCTGTATAAGCACACACAAAAAACAAAACAAATTAAAACAACAACAAAAAACAATTATTCTAAACCTTTTAAAATATACAGTAAGAAATGAACTACAATCATTTTCGAAGCTGAATATTTTCTAATTTAGGATGAGTTTAAATTTATTACTAGGTAATAAGTTGATATATATCCTTTTCAATAATTATGAGTAGAGTTCGAGCACATACACACACACATTATATATATATATATATATATATATATATATATATATATATATATATATGTATATATATTTCTTTTTGTTTTTTTACCTTACAAGTTGAGGTATCGGTCTAACTTTTAGATTTTTGTATATTTGCAATAGGGACAAAAGGGAAAAAAGAAATACAGGATCCCATTAAAAACAATGGGGTCCTGTCAGCCAATTTAAAAGTCCAACTAACCTTTCTATATCTTTAAATAATTAGTCTCTAATCTAAAAGTTATTTCCCCCCCCCCCCTTTCAAGTTACGGATTAAAAAACTTAAATTGTTTATTTTTCAAGTATTGCTTAAAAATCAGCAAACTTTCCTTTTTCTTTCTTTTTTTTTTTTTGTTCAAAATTTCTATTAATTTGTTGTATTTAATTTATTAACATCGGCCAGTGAGTCAGTGACTTTCTGCTGAAGAGTTATCTCCCCTTATTCATGAATCATCAGTCATGATAAAATCGATATCAAAGCGTATTACGCATCTTTTAACATCGGGCAAAATTGTTTGAATATTTGATAGCATGAAAAACGAAACGGTATTCTTGTAAAAAATAGTGAGCGGAACGAAATGACATTTTAGTTAATTTCAATTTTGATCAGTTAAAAGCAACAAAAAATATTTTATTCATTTTAATTTCAATAATAAAAAGTCTTTCTTCTTAAAAATACAATAATATAATATTCTCCTAAAAAAAAAACAATGGTAAAAGTGCAGAATAGTTAACAGTCAAGAAATCAACAACAACAATAACAACACCAAAAGAAACAACAGCAAACAACTTATACCAAACGCAGTAGAATTTAATTATCTACCGACTTGTATACTTTTAATGTGCTAAAACCGTTTTTAATTTTGTTTTATTTCAAATTTTAAATATTTTTAGCTGTCTTTACGACACACGAAAAAAAAAAAAAACTATGTCTGTCTGTCACTTAACTGTTGGACGGTTCATGTCTGAAAAGGTAGTAAAAAAGAGGGCTTGCCATTAAGATTTAGGGGTAGTGGTAGAGTAAGTCAGCAATTAAGCGATAGACGACCATCTCTTTTTTTTCGCATGTTGTAAAGACCGCTTTGGACGAAAAGACTTTTAAAGTTTAAACACGTTAAAAATATACAGGTCGTTAAATAATTAAATTCTATGGCGTTTGGTATAAGTCATTTTTTTCTTGTTTTTTTTTTTTTTTTTACAATTTCTCGACTGTGTAGCAGTTACATAATTACAATCTATTTTCTTTTGCATTTGCATGTTCTCACTCGCGGAGTGATTAGTACATAGTTTGGGAAGAACACATTAAGGATATATGGTGGGCGATGAGCACGCTGTTCACATGAGAGGCAATTTCCGCTTCGGCCCAAGCCCGTTTCCCACAAATTACAAACAGTTCCCTTTTGACAAGCTGGTCATATCTCGCTCCTCGCCTCAATGGCTTTGCTCGACGAGATGAAACTCATGGACTCAAATCCATTTCTATAGTCAATATTCTAGTTTTCATAACTCTTTCTGAACCAATTTTTATGTTGATGAAACTGTTGGCTAACATTGATTTAAATTGTAGAAAAGTTTGTCCTTTTAGCCAAAACTTGGTGACCCTTTTCTTTATAGCAAACATGGCCAGTAAGATAGATATCGACGCCACAACCCGGATACAAAATGAGGAAAAATGTGAGACTTAAGTGGGAGAAAATGAAATAATGGATGGTATCCTTCGAGTATAAAAAACAATTTGGGGAAGTCAAAGTCAAAATAAAAGTGGGGAATGGGTATCTTTGAGGATCCCTATTACCGAAAAAATAAAAGGAGATAGGACTCACTTACTCAATTGGCTAAGCGGTTACCATAACCAGGCTGGGATCCAAAGAGATCTAGAACCTTGTGCACCATGCTAATGCAAGGAAAATGTACTTGTACCTGACTCCCTTACATACGCACAAGATAGCAACTTATACGCACCTTTTATTGATTTCTACAGAATCTTTTTCTATCACATCTAATTGTAACCTTAAGCTGATGCTTAAGAAATAAAATCAGACCCTGATGAGTAAAAAGTTCAACTTCGTACAATCTTTTCAGACATGTCAGCCACACCATCATTCTAGCTACAGCCAGGATCTCAAGAATTAACATTTTGTTTCTCTTCAGTCCACGGCAGTTCGATATTGTCAATCACGTATGCAACATCCAGCTATACCAACTGCTCAAAATCAGTGCAAGCCATCATCTCGGTGAGACACCTCCAGCAGAGCTGAAATTTGCTATAGTTGAAGGTGTGCTCAACCATCTCTTCCTCAGCTCTGTCGCAGCATGAACCATCAGGTATTTCTGCTACACTTGAACTGAAAAATATGTCATTGAGGGGTTATGGACCAATCGCCAGGTCAGAAAGTTGGTAAGGTATTTCGAATCTGGCATGGAACTTCATTTAGAGTATATCTCCCCCATCGAGCATTTCAGCCAAGTGGATCCAAAGCAGAAGTATCCACTAAATCCATATATAGTAACTTTCTAGACCGTGAAAGGTCACTTAACTGAGAAAGCTTTCTGAGCATGGCTTGGAACTCGACTAAGAATTGCGTTTCACCACTAAGTCTACAACAGCCCTTGACTGAAGGGTAGATGATGAGGTCTGAAAAAGCTTTTTCGACCGCAGGGATCCATGCAGACTCCTGTGTCATAGTTTGACTCAGGAAAGCCTGTCTTTCAGCATGTTGATGACTTGCCAAGTTAGGAATTCCCCAAACCTCCATCACACAAACGTTGAATACAGACCTGTCTGCAAAGCTACAACTTTCTTTCATCCAAAAATGCGAGGAGAGAAGGCTGTAGGCTTGCAGACAGGCACTGGAAAACTGTTAAGTACAATTGGTCAGCAAAGGATAAAAGAAAAGACATACAAAGCTCTACTCTTTAAGGAAAGATTACTTCAAAGCCAAATCTGAACGAACGCTTAGACCTTTGTATGCACTTCGACCAATTCCTCTAAAGCTGAAGATATGCCGAGGATTCCAACTCAACCATTTAGCCATAAGAAAGTACTTTGAATTGAAGCGTTACCACTCCAGAAACCCAACCGCAGGCCAATCGACTTTGGTTGATTTTAACCTTCGTAAAATCGTTTCGTAACATGCAAGTGCCTCTGCCACTGTTTGAATGTGTCCAAAGTACAACACGAAAACTGATATCATCAGCAAATGCGGAAACCTTGGTTCAAGGTCATTCCACATAGAACCGAACTTGATGCCTAACTTCTTAGTCTGTAAAGTAGTAGCTTCAATGCAAGGACATAGAGTAGATAACCGTGACATACCAACTGCGATCTTAATCCGAAGGCCGAGAAGTTCATGAGTTTCTTTTAATTTCAACTTTTTAAAGCAAGTGCTGTGAGTTCAAGCCTGCGGAATGTGCGCTCTGCTCCTTACATGTCTTCACTATTGAACTAAGTAACTAAGAAGAAGACAAGCGAAAAATTTCAAAATCAAACATTTTAATAAAATTATGTTACCATTTCGCATGTGTTGGTGTCTACTTGTGTTTCTCGCCTTTACGTGACTTACACATTATTTTTAAAATGTCATTTACTATTAACTGGTTATTTATTGAAATAAAAAAATGCAAGAGCATGAAATAAAACGAAAATTTAAAAATCCTATTTAAAAAATAATTAAATTACGAAATTAAATCCATCAGAATGCACTTTGATTCATTCGTATCAAGTCAGCTATTTTAATCTTTTGGTAAAAGTTGAAAAAAAAAAAATGAATCCCTTCGAAATTTTAAAAGAATTTGGAACCATTTAAACTGCCAAATAGAAAAAATTTATTTTAATATTAATTATCTAGATTTTCGTTATGCGTTATGGTTACAGATAAAACAGTTTCAATTATCTCCTTTTTCAACAGACTCTTCTAAATTAGCGATGAAATTTCATCTGCCCCAATAATAAAGAAGCACCGAATTTTAAAACAGTTTCAGTAAGTTAAAAATATACAGATTGGTCGAACATGAAATTTTACTGCATTTACATTAGTTGTATTTTTGTTTAATTTTCGATTTTCAGTTGACATCGAACCTACAAATCAAGTAAACTACGGCAGCCATCTTGATTCGATTTTCTTAAAAGCCTTCTAGTATTTACATACTTCCCACATAAGTATAATGCGGCACAAGACCAGGAAGGTAGGAGAAAAAGACAGCGCTCCTGGCGGAGGGGACAGACTAGCCTCTAAAAATAGCCTGAGCAGCCGCATCGGCATTCCCCGGTAGGGGCGCCTCAGGTAATTGGCAATAAACCAACTCCTTCCAAAAGAGGAGAGGCAAGGCCTGGGAGAATGGACTTCCTAGAACTACCCAAGGCATAGTACCTCAATCCGACAAATAAAGGCCACCGAAATGGCCAGTCTCCGTCGGACTGATTGTCGAGAACGTATTCTCGACTGGTATTAAGGAGGGAGAATCATGGTACGATTTTTCACCATCAAAATCATTTTCTTCACTCCGAGAAGAGGTCTAGGCTACGATACAAAGGTAAAAACGTATTGTAGTATCCATATTTTGGGAGGCTCTTGGGAGGCTCTGCGCATGCGTCAGATTCATTCATAAAAAGTCGTAGTGAGCGATTCGAACCAGCGCATGCGCAGAGGAAACAGAATGAGAACAAACACGCTAAAACAAAAAGTGGGCATTTTTAACAATTAAGTTACTATCGCTGAAAATAAACACGCTAAAAGTGAAGAAAACGAAAGGTGTTAAGAATAAAAACAACTGAAAATGAAAACAAACACGAAAGAAACACGTGTTTTTTTTAGTTTTTTTTATCTAAAACAAAAAATGAAACACGTTTTTTTTCCTACAAACTGAATTGTGTGCGCATGCGCTGGTTTGAATCACTCACTACGACTTTTTTATGAATGAATCTGACGCATGCGCAGAGCCTCCCAAGAGCCTCTCAAAATATGGATACTACAATACGTCTTTACCGATACAAATTCTGAAAAAAAAAAAAAATAAATAAATAAATAAAAACTTTTAAAAAGTTTAAAAACTGAAATACTATGCTGGTCGATAGAAATTAAATGTTCTTGTGTTTGGTAAAAGTTATTTGTTTTATATTTGTTTTTTGTTTTTTTCACCCTTTTATTCATTGTTAGCTAGAAACACTTTTAACAATTATTGTTTTATAAGAATTTGGCTTAATTCATAATTTAATGACTAAACGATAACGTGATAATTAAATTTAACTTTCAAAATCCTATTTAAAAGAAAAATAATTATTTTATAAAATAAAACTGATATAGTTGAGAGAGAGAGAGAGAGAGAGAGAGAGAGAGAGAGAGAGAGAGAGAGAGAGAGAGAGAGAGAGAGAGGGAGGGGGGGGCGTGAAAGTACTGGGTTTAGTAAACAATTTTATTTACTAAACTTAATTTGATGCCATTATAGTTTACGTAACTCAGAATATGAAAAATGAATATTTCCTTTTTTATTTTAATTATCCTGACGTTATTTCTCTGAAATCTTCTCAGGTGAAAGTACTTATAAAATATTAATTTTTAAAATGTTATGATGTATTATTGTATTCAATATATTTAAGAATTACAATTTTAAAAATATATAAATATATATAAAGTATATATTGTTCATCTCTTTGTATCCACACATTATGGGACTTTAAAAAAATGAATTCTGCCAAATTTAAACGAAATATGGTCAAATGTTACCCTTTGCCCCCCCCCCCCCCACAATCAATGGAAAAATAAAAATGATTCTATTCTTTTTGTTCGATTACACAAAATACTTGGAAATCGAAAATAAGATATCTATTTTTTTAGATTAGGTTCTCAATACGTAAAATTATCACCGAGTTCTTGACTAGGACAGAACGAATAACCATTTTTAAAAATTTTCCAAAATGGCCGCAATTATTTTTTCAGAACTACTAATATATTCTAAATTTATTTTCTCGTATTGACACGCTGTTTTTTTATTTTTATTTTTTATTCGTATTGTCCTTTCAGACTTAGGGTTAACTTTGGGGTTATGAAGGGTATGCCTTTGGTCATGGTTTACAGCTTTATAGGCGGATTGAGATTTTTCCAAAAGGCGATATAAAATTGTGCATAGGTGATGAAAATTGTTTGTTGTTTTGTTTTAGATTATGACATGCTGAACGTTTGGGAGTTAAAATCAGTATTACGTATACGTAGGAAAAATGACACTTTTGAACACTTTTTAAATTAGTGCATCGGCTTATTACCAATATGGCGTCATGGACGATAAATGCCGCCATTTTGGAAATAAGTCGATAATACTAGCATATTTACTCATTTAAAAAGTGTTTTTCTTCAGATTTCATACGTAATACTAAATTGATTTTTAACTCTAATACGTTCAGCATGTCATAATCTAAAAGCAAAAACCATTTTTATCGCCTTTACACAATTTTATATCGCTGTTTCGAAAAATCTTAAACAGGCCTCTAATGTAAACCATTACCAATTTCTTTTAAAAAGATTCCTGATTTTTTTCTATAATTAAATGTATTTCTATTTGATTCCCAACCTAACCATCAATTAAGAATTTGAATAAACAAAACAAGTTATAACTTCCATTAGTTTCACTATTTTTATTTTACTTTAGAAGAAAGTTGAGAAACATCTGAAAAGAGTGAAAAAATAATTTTCAATTTGAGTAAAATCACATAAATTAAAACAAAATGGAAAAGTAAAAAGAAAATAATAAAAAGTCCATAAATAATTAATTCAGTTCGTAAAAGTACGTAGCGCCAGCCATGTTTTTATTTGTACTGTTAAGATTTTTTTCGCAAATTATTGTAAAAAAAACCCTGCTAGACTAAAAACAAAAACAAAAAACAATAAAACATTTCCGTGTTAAATTCTGTCAACAGTCTATGTTTTATTTATTTCACCTTTGTTTTTATAGAATTACTTATTTTATTTTTGTTTTCTTCTTTTCTTTCTTTCTCCCCAGTTTAAATAGGCCAACCATCTGCCCCTTTCCTCCGCAAACAACAACAACGTTAGGCCCTCCCCTCAGAACCCGAAATCCTTTGTCCCCTCGCCCGTGGGTCTCGGTTTCTCGGCACCCACAAACACAGCAATCATTTTTAGTCAGTTCATTCATAAAATCGAAAAAGAGAAAGAAAGAAAGAAAGAAAGATGGACCGTCTTTTTTTTTCAGACTCGGACAAAAAAAGAAGCCCGTTTTTAACGTTAACAGAAACACTAGCAATTATTAATGGCTAACAGTAACAGAATAAACTATTAATGGCTCAGGCTCACAGTAACGTTGGCAATTATTAACTGCTCACAGTAATGTTAGCAATTATGAATTGCTCACAATAATGTTGGCAATCATTAATTGCTGACACTGACAATAACGTTGGCAATCATTAATTGCTAACAGTAACGTTGGCAATCATTAATTGCTAACAGTAACGTTGGCAATCATTAATTGCTAACAGTAACGTTGGCAATTATAAAGTTAACACTAGCAATTATTATTTAAGTCACATTGGCAATTATTAATTGCTCACAGTAATGTTGGCAATTATTAACTGCTCACAGTAATGTTAGCAATTATGAATTGCTCACAATAATGTTGGCAATCATTAATTGCTGACAGTAACGTTGGCAATTATTAATTCCTAACAGTAACGCTGGCAATTATTAATTGTTAAAGTTAACACTAGCAATTATCATTTGTTAAGTCACGTTGGCAATTATTAATTGCTCATAGTAACGTTGACAATTATTAATTGTTTTTACTTATTAATTGCTTACAGTAACGTTAGCAATCGTCAATTGCTAACATTAAGAGACATTATTAATTGTTTACAGCGATAGAAATTTTAATTGCGAACAGTAACGTTGGCAATGATTAATTCTTAAGAGTAATGTCGGCAATTATTAAGTCCTAACAGTAACATCGGCAATAATTAATTTCTAACAGTAACATTGGCAATTAGTAATAATTGCTAGCAGTAACATTGGCAATTAGTAATTGCTAACAGTAACATTGGCAACTAGTAATTGCTAACAGTAACATTGGCAATTAGTAATTACTAACAGGAACATTAGCGTTTATTAATGGCTAAGAGTAACTTCAGCAATTATTAATTTCTAACAGTAACTCTGGCAATAGTAACATCAGTCAGATATATTAGCCATACGCTACCATGCTCGCTACGAAAATAAGAGAACTTGTACTAACTTTGTATTTGCGTATATTACCGACTACCTAGAGAGATCAATTCTTTTTATAAAGATCACCGGTCAGTCTTAATACCAACGAGGTTCGTCTTGACAACATTCTGGTAAGCTAGGGGTTCTCATTAACGGTCATCCCCTTCTTTGTCGGAATGAAGTATGGTTTGGCTAGGTTCACCCTCCTAGGCATTAACCCCCCCCCCTTCGGGATGGGGAGGGGTAGTGCCTGGGGCGCCTTTACTACGGAATGCCGACGGGTCAGTTTTTGGCTATTTTTGTATACTTTGTATATTTTTGTATACTTTGAGGGGGGTAGGTGAGGTTTTCCAACGTTAAATTGTCTTCATGTTTAATCGTACGTTATAATCACGTCGTTTCTCGACCAATGTAATGTTACCGAAAAGACAATATGCACGAGCTCAAAAATGGTATATATATATATATATATATATATATATATATATATATATATATATATAAGATTATGACATGCTGAACGTCGAACGACGTTAAAATCAATTTAGTATTACGTATGAAATGAGGGGGGGAGGCTTTTTAAATTAGTAAATTAGCCGACACACAGGCATATTTCTAAGATGGCCGCTAGTCGATATAAAACTTGGAACGAAGAAAATGAGACGAAAAGAAGTAAAGTCTTTTATTGAGTTATATAAAAAAATAATTTGTTTAAAACAAAAGAATCATGTTGTGAAACGAATATTTTTATAAATATTTTATTTGTTTTAAATAAATTATTTTTATAAAACTCATTAAAAACTTAATTCTTTTCGTTTGGCCTCTTCTCTGTTTCCATTTCTATATCAACTACCGGCCATGTCGGGAAACGTGATTACCAGCCTCACTGCAGTGGAAATCGGGCCATTTTATTTATTTTATTTTGAATTTTAATCAATCAAAATATTGAGATTTAAGTTAAGCCGTTGGGGTTGCTAAAATTTAAAATATATGTTTCCGGGAATTTTGCCCGTGGAAAATATATTTCATGAATTAAATAAATAATTTTTACTTTTACAAAAAAAAAACAAAAAACAAAAAAAAAAACAAAAAAAAAAACAACAACAACAACAACAACAACAACAACATCATCATCATCATCATCATCATCATCATCATCATCATCATGATGATGATGGCGGCGAAATATTCGAACTTTGACAATTTCAGTTTTTTTTGCCTTCTCAGCAGTCAGCAACATTGTGGCTCCTCTTCCTGGATAAAAAAACAAAAACAACAAAACTAAAAACGAAGAAAAAAAAACGGGTAGACGTTTAAACCGTTCTCTCTTGAGATGAGAATCGCCAGTTCGCCACCCGTTTTGAAAGCGTGCACACCACGTGTTCTAAAAGAAATTGCTTTTTTTAAAAAAATATCTATGTTTTTATTTTTAGAATGAACACACATTGTAAAAAGTTATTGGGATGAGGCAGAGAGAAACTTTTATTGGTAAATTTTTACTATCCATTCCCAGCGCAGTTTACCCCTTAAAAAAGTTCAAATTCTACTTTTTTTGTGCAAATACATTTAAACAGCCTAAAAAAATATCCGCAAAGAAGAAATTAAATTTTTTTTTTTAAATATTTAAGATTTTAGAGTGGGGGTTCACTTTCCTTTATAAATGTAACGTAAAATGAGCACCCATTTTCTGGCCAGTTAGCATCAAACGAGACATGTAACCGACTTGAGTTTTTGATAAAAACACGTAAAAATTTAGCGATTTTCGTGTTTGTTTTGGAGGGGGGTGGGCAAACTTTGACTTGAGTTCTCCCCCCCCCCCTAAAAACCTAGAAAACTAAATTGGCTAAATTTCTACGTGTTTTTATTAAATAAATAAATACCCCCCACCCCAAATTGGCTAAATTTCTACGTGTCTATTTAATAAAAAAACCCACCCTAACTCCAGCCCTAACCCTAACTCTAACTCCAGCCCTAACCCTAACTCTAACTCCAGCCCTAACCCTAACTCTAACCCCAGCCCTAACCCTAACTCTAACCCCAGCCCTAACCCTAACTCTAACCCCAGCCCTAGCCCTAACTCTAACCCCAGCCCTAACCCTAACTCTAACTCCAGCCCTAACCCTAACTCTAACTCCAGCCCTAACCCTAACTCTAACCCCAGCCCTAACCCTAACTCTAACCCCAGCCCTAACCCTAACTCTAACCCCAGCCCTAGCCCTAACTCTAACCCCAGCCCTAACCCTAACTCTAACTCCAGCCCTAACCCTAACTCTAACTCCAGCCCTAACCCTAACTCTAACCCCAGCCCTAACCCTAACCCCAGCCCTGATCGTAAAAAAAAACAAACATCGCTTTGATTATGAGTCCCGGTAAAAAAAACACACACACTTGACAAAACGAGGCTAACAAAACAAGACTGTCGACGTCATGTTTTTGCTGTAAAAATCCGTGCCCAGAAATTTTTTTTTTTTCATGTCTAATGAAAAACCGTAAAAATAAAAACAAATGGAATAGCTAACTAGGAAAATCTCCAGTCTTGAATTAGAAACTCAAGTCGGTTACATGTCTCGTTTAATGTTAAGTGGCCAGGAAATGGGTGCTCATTTTACGTTAAATTTATAAAGGAAAGTGATCCCCCACGCTAAAATCTTAAATATTTAATTTTTTTTTAAATTCCTTCTTTGCGGATGTTTTTTTAGGCTATTTAAATGTATTTGCACAAAAAAAGTAGGATTTGAACTTTTTTAAGTGGTAAACTGCGCTGGGAATGGATAGTAAAAAAATACCCTTTTATTTTTAACCGTCTTTCTCCAGACTTTCAATTTTAACTTTCTGAGATTATGTATTATTCGCGTTAAAGAGTTGCGATAATGCGAACATTAATTTTAACCGAGGTAAACTAACTACACAAACAACCGTTAACTGCTACTTAACTACAAAAAAAATGGTGCTTATGCTGATTAGCGGCCATATGAAAAACTATTTTTATATAAAAACAATAATATATACTTATTAAGCATTATATTTTTACTCACTGTACGAAAAAGTAGAAAAAATTATCCACTAGAACTTTAATTACAAGTATTTTTCCATTCTGCGTATTATAATAGCGACTCGTTCAGTAAGCTTCCATCTTGTTTTTTAAGAAGATTTCAGTTATCTGT
The DNA here is from genome assembly GCA_963556195.1 of Sepiola atlantica. Lineage (NCBI taxonomy): Eukaryota > Metazoa > Mollusca > Cephalopoda > Sepiida > Sepiolidae > Sepiola > Sepiola atlantica. The sequence goes on along the minus strand of OY744525.1, from coordinate 86,130,152 downwards.
CCTTGAAATCTTCTTAAAAAACAAGATGGACGCTTACTGAACGAATCGCTGTTATGATACGCAGAATGGAAAAATACTTGTAATTAAAGTTCTAGTGGATAATATTTTCTACTTTTTCGTACAGTGAGTAAGAATATAACGCTGAATAAGTATATAATATTGTTTTTATATAAAAATAATTTTTTCATATGGCCGCTAATCAGCATAAGCACCAAAAGAATAAAATAAGACAAATCCTGTATTAATTTTTCGGGGGGGGGGGGGGGGGGGGTTCTTGTAAGAAAGGATGATATTTTTTTTGTTTTATTGTGCGTTTTTGCGAACTTAAAAAAAAAGTGGTAAATTTGTAGATTAACACAACCTGGCCTTTTGTCTAGGAGCAAAGTGTAGTACACTTCATGTTTAACGTCCTCGGCCAGTGAAGAAATCTTTCTAGACTGAGGCAATTAAAATTTTTGTTCTTTAACTGGGGGAAGCCACATTTTAGATGGGATAAAGAGACGTGAACTAGACAACGATAGGTGCATTGGTTAGTGTAACTGCTTTAAGGCGTAATAAAATTGAAGAAAACATTGCACGGACGGGCAATAGTTTTAGGTAGAAAAAACACAGGAACAATACAAAAGATAATACATTGGGTTGAGTATGTGTTGACAAGGCGAAATAATAATTCTCTGGAGTTCGTAGACAGCAGAAAATGGCAGAATCACATCTGGTCTGGTTAGGAAATAATCTCGAACTGAAATGTTTATGTCGATCACGTGATCTGGCTTTAGCGATTGCGCGTAAATTTCGTTACATGCAGACGCGCACCCGATGAAGAGCGATGATTACAATGATCGTCAAACCGAATCACAACTTACATAGATCGACAGAAAATAGTTCATTCATGTAAGCTGCTACCGTTCCAATCCAGAGTCCCCCTTTTTAGTAGAGCTGGATTTTCCACACATAAAAAAACGATCTTGTGTCTAATTCTGCCCTCGTGGAGAGGCAAGTAAATAAAAACACCCTCTACTGAGTCGCCCCCCCCCCCGCTCTCACAAAAAAATAAGATTCTACTTTTTTAGGCGATTATGTGTGATATTAACCCCACTGAAAAACTTGTCGAAAAGAAAGAAAAAAACCCCAATTAATTTCGAATTTCGAGTGGAGGATCTATTTCATATATAAATTTAACGTAAAATGATCCTCCATTTCGGAGTAATTCTAGCATTTTAGGGCATTTAACAAATTTGTTTTACCACTAACCCTAAATCGGATTGGCAAGGTCATAAAACCGTACGTAATCGCCTAAAAAAGTAGCCCTTCCGAAAAAAAACCAACAAAAAAACGCACAGGATTTATCATCTATAGCAAAAAAAATAGTTAACTGTCGGAAATTGAGGAACATTAAATTTCATTGATTTTTATATTTAATCCTGATCAATATTTTATTCACTTTGTAGTCCTGAATAAAGGAAGAGGGGGCAGTTTCCACTCCCTAATTCAGATGTACTACTACTCTACCAAAGGACACCGGGAAAACATTAATAAGATAAATCTTTTAAGATTAACCAGTGAAAAAGATTTTCTAGTTTTTGCTTTCTTAATCTCCTATTGTTAACTTTGGTTGACAGGAGAAAGAAAGAAAGAGAAATTAGAGAGAGAGAATGAAGACATAAAGAATACTGCAAGTTCTTGTTTTAACCAACATTCGACTGTGTGTGTGTGTGTGTGTGTGTGTGAGAGAGAGAGAGAGAGAGAGAGAGAGAGAGAGAGAGAGAGAGAGAGAGAGAGAGAGAGAGAGAGAGAGAGAGAGAGATGGAGGATATAGCGATCAGAAAGTGACTAATTTTTTATTGACTTTTGTCTTTTTATTTTAGAGAAGTGATTCAGTGGCTTGATCAGTTAAGACTCCATACATAAAGACAAAGGGTATGAGTTCCAACATCTGGCTTGGTCCTAAAATGAACACTTATATGTATGTATGTATGTATGTAGAAGATATGTAAAATCAAATGCTTAGACCATGGTAGTATTCCAACTAGACGAATAATTAACGACACCTTAGAGATATATGGAAAAGGTGAAGTCAAGTTATAATAAATATACAGAAATACTGCAGTGATTAAATAAGCTCTGTGGTTAAGTCTATTGGTCAACCAGAGCTATTATATGACAATTTTGAAATAAACAAAAACTAAAATAAATATGCTATAGTTTTTGTTTATTTCAAAATTGTTATATATATATATATATATATATATATATATATATATATATATGTATGTATATATGTGGCGAGCAAAGCCAGGCGGGTTCTCTACCCAATCCGGAGATCCTTTCTAAGCTTAACAGCGGAGGTTTTCCGTCCCCTATACATAACCCTGGTATGACCCATTCTGGAGTATGCCATCCAAGCAACAAATCCCTATCTTCAAAAAGATATCGTACTCCTGGAGCTTGTTCAACGGTTGGCAACCAGGATGATGAGGGGATTCTCCATGTTTACTTAAAAAGAACAGCTTCAAAGACTAAATCTGTCCTCACTTGAGCAGCAAAGGATGTGAGGATGGGGGGGGGAGGGGAATCAAATTCTGGCATACGGGAATGTAAATCTACTTTTAGGGGATTTTTTCCTCCCCTCTGACTTGGTCCTAACATGAACTTTAACATTTCAAATTTCATTAGATTGTTTCATTTTACTTTGATTTTCTTCCTGTAATCTATCTACTTCATGGAACTTATAACAGTATTAATTAATGAGAGGGACATATACCATCTACACCGTTTTTTCAAATAACCAGCAGGGCAGGCCGTAACATGTAATATTTGCCGGGACCGGCGGGACAGTTATAAAAGTGGGGGTGCTCTCCTAAAAAGTGTGGGGGGGGGGCGGTTAAACACATGCATATATAACTTCATTATTGATGACCGTAAAGTGGGGGAGCCAAGTCTAAAATCGGGGGGGGGGGAGGGGATTGAGCCCCCCCCCCCCCCCCCCCGGTGTCGCCGTCCATGTTTGCATCCGGCTAAAAATTGAGGTAAAAAGAGGTAAGCACACGGAAATTCTCTTTAATTAATTCGAATCCAATTCAAATTTTTATCGTTTTGTTTAGAAATAGTTATAGAAATTTATTTGTTTATTGAAAATTGTTGTGTTGAAACTTGCGACGGCCATGTGCATTCAAATAAATATATTCTTTATCGGTCATCATCATCATCATCATCATCATCATCATCATCATCGGTCTAACGTTCATTTTACATGCTGGCATGCGTTGGACCGACTTTAAGAAATTGACTTCCAAAGTAACCTATCTCTGGTCAGGTTTTTATTTATCCCTCGTTCTCTCAGATTCATTTTATCACTTCCTTCCATGTTTTCCTTGGCCTTCCCCTGTGAACAAAACCTGCTACCTCAACTATTCTACATCTACTGACCCAAGAACTCTCATTCATTCTTTTAACGTGGCCATACCATCAAAGTCTCCTGTTCTGCACGCATCTCCCTATACTGTCCAGATTTAATCTTCCTTTAGGGTCATCATAACTAAGCCTGTCTTTAAGACTCATATTATACATAAATCGTATCATTCTCATATAATTCCTTTCCGTGCAACGCATGTCCTCAACCCACACTGGCTAAGTTTCACTTCAATACATCATCACAGTGTATACATATACCTGATAGACTCTTCCCTTGGTCAACAGTGGTAACACTCTGCTGGTTAGTAATGGCAAAAGTTCCCTGAACTTACTCGATCCACTCCTAATTCTTGCAATCACACTAGCACCTGCTCCAGTCTGTACTCCAATGGTATCACCAAGGTAACAAACCTTATCGACAACCTCAATAGTTTTGCAATTCAGATATACTTTCGTCACATCTGAGTTTTTATCTATCTCCATTGTATTACACTTCTTGCGCACAAATTGACTATCCTCTGTCAGCCTATCAGTAATTCCACTGCATTTCTTGTGTACCCAATTCTTACATTTACCACAAAAATTGAATTGCACCCGACTGCTGTGTCCTCATTTTTTGTATCCCAGCCATGCTATCGTTACAGTGAATATGATTTAACCTTCAGTCGTCAGAATTTCTTTTTAAATCTTGCAATAATGATGTGCTATTAATAATGGTTTGGTTTGACAAATGGAAAAAAGAATCGAAGCATGTTCAACCAATTTCATAATCAGATCCAAAAACAAGAAAAATCAATTCATGTTTATAAATTAATAATTTTTTAATACATTATATACCAGTTTGATTAATGGTGGCAGGTTACTTGCATGCGTGTGCATGAGAGAGAGAGAGAGAGAGAGAGAGAGACAGACAGACAGACAGACAGACAGACAGATTGTGATAATAAAGAGCAACACCTAACGGCTGAGAAGAGAATGCGGTACTTTGCATGCCAGGACTGTCCATCTGCCAGAGTCGGGTGGGGTGGGGGGATTCCCTTTGCAGATGTACACTTTTATAGTTGCAACTAATTATCATATTTGGGGATCAGCTGAAATAATTGTAAGGACTAAAATGGAAATGGAGCAGTTAATTTTTGCCAGCTGAGATGAGTTGAGATTTGTCAGTGTTCGTTGCGGTGTTGTTGAAGAGGAGTTCTTTTAATTTCATTACAGGATTACAAAACAGACAGATAACTTGTCTCGTTACACTGTACTATATCGTGCCCCCCCCCCCCTTATTGGGGACGGCGCGTTTTACATCTTTGCTTTGCTTGAAGTGTCACCAGGAATAGACAGAATTCTCTCTCCTCGGAAAACATGTGATTTTGTTAACTTCCATTTCTGGAGTCACCTCTGACCCCTAGATCACACTCAAAGATTTACATTCAAACTTACAGCTTTGGTTTTTAACAATTAATAATCTACTGTAAAATGTAAGAAAAGGAAATACATCATTTTAACATTTAGTCATGATTATCCATTATTTTCTTTTTAATATCTAACTGCAAGAATATTTGGATAATAAAAATCTTCATCTTCTAACATATAAAGTTATTTTGTGAGATTTTAAAAGTTGGATCTAAATAGCATTTAAGCTGACATATCAAATTTATATAGACATTTATTTTTATTAATTTTGGAAGAGGCTGGTGCTGTTTAGGTCATAAATGAAAAATACCCCCATTCTAAAAACAACATCCTAGTTGGAATAAGTATTTTCTGAAGGAAACTAAAGCAAATTATGAAATTCTTGTGTAAAGAACATCATGCTAAGATAAAAAGGGAGAAACCGCTAGTCAGAATCAAATATCGATTTGTCAGCTGCACTGCTTTTGCGGTCTAATTTTAAGAATCTAATTGACTTTTCTATATATATTAGATCATACAAACAAAGTAGCAAACACAGAGGCACACTCAATTATATAGTTTTTTTTTATACATGTGTAACTTGTGAAATGGTGTGTGAGTGATGACACACAAATATGAAGAAATAAATGGATGAAAACGATTCTTTGGAGATCAAAAATATAAATGATTTATTTGACAATTTTACAATTGAAGGAATTACTATGAATGAGGAGGTAATAATTGTCAGCTGCTAAGCCTATTTCGGTAGCATCCTCCATTTTGAATTTCCCTGTTTGTTATTGCATCTGGGCTATGCAGAGCCTAATAATCCTGCCTCAGTCTCTCTCACCAAGGACAGATCAATCATACTTCAAAATGTCTATTGGCAAGGGACATAATTTTAGGGTACAAAGAGCTATCGCCTTTTAAACAGATTTTTCTAGATGGATTTATTTTATCCATCTAACATAACTTTTCACAACTAATTTCTACACTCGGGCAGAACGAGATAGAGATAACTGGTAATTTAATAATAATAATAATAAAAAGCATTAGTACCGCTTTTTGAGAGACCGTGAGAGGCCATTTGTTTTAAACATTTTTTAAACTTGAAGGAGACAGGGATTAAGTTAGTGAACAGGTCAGTCTTTGTAAGTAAATAGATACAGTGGCCAAAACGACCCTGCATTTTGAGATTCGACTCTTGGAAGGAACTGATCGCTTTTTCGTTTGTCCAACCTGAAAAAAACTATCACCACACAGGAACAACCAGGAAGTGAAGGAAACGATGTAACAGCGTCCAAAGTTCGTATTTCAATGGATGAGAAGTTAATTTGGAATGCTAAAAATGTACAAATGGCAACAGTGTTCCAAATTTCAGTAGATAAAAAGGTAATTTTGGACGCCCGAACGTATAAACAAAAGAAGTACACTATGTAAGTGGCTTATTATATGTTTTACGATCTGTATGTAAAGTTACTATCTCGACCATGATAGGATGAAAGTGTAGTATCTGTTGTGGTTTTACTGCAAATACAGAAATCCTTAACGAATTGTCTTTTGCCTTTGATTATAGCCAGAAAGTAGTGTCTGTCACGAAACATGTTGTCATTAAGTAAATGTCAACTTTTCTTTACGGAAACGAACGTCGGAACTAAAGAGAGATAGAAGCTAGTGATGACGGGTGTTGATGAAAGAATTATGGATGAAAATAAGTATACTTACGAGATGTACATGAAGGCCTATATGTAATGTATTTAACAAACTGTACATGCTATGGCCGTAGTAAATTCAACATTAATCTGATTGGTGCAAATTATTGAGAGTTTTTTTAAAAAATTGTCTAAATTATTATTAAAGAAATTTTTTTTCTTAAGATAAATAAGGCAGAGTAGGAGAAGTCATTCGCGACTGAAGCAATTTGTATTTTTGACCCGATTCAGAAAGACCTTTTTAGGGAACTGGATGTTCTCCACAGTAAATATACTGACGTTGTATCCAAGTTTTCTTTGTGTGTTTTTTGTTTTATTCCTAAAATATTGTAAAATGTAGCAATTGTCATGTTAGTGCTATTAGAGAAAGTAAACATTAATCTCCGCTTTAGACGTTAAATATGAGTCACTTAAATTTACTGCAGCTAAGAAAGAGGGCGTCCACTTTAATTAACGTTTGTTACTTACAACAAAGATGAGATTCATCTGGAAAATATTCCTAGTCAAATAAAGTATTTTCTCAAATGGATTGAATCGAATAATATTCCATGAAAAATGCCAGTATACTGAAATCATATGCCCTTAATAGGGTTAAGATGAAAATTCATATACACTAAATGTACAAAAGCAAGGAAATTCCCAAATTTTTACACTTTTATTGACATTAAGGGTATGCGAGCACAACAGGGCTATGTATTTTATTGGTAGGAATTTTTCTTCAGCGCACCTCACACACTTCATCCACTCATGCATAGAGATTTATACTGTAGTGATGTGTCAATGAAATGGTTTGGTTGATATGTAGTCATACACTTAATGACAATAAAAGTGTAAAAATTTGGGAATTTCCTTG
>OY744525.1:85945287-86115287 GCA_963556195.1 Sepiola atlantica | reverse complement strand
ATAAGATGCTTCATGACGTCATAAATGATGCCGTTTTCAATTAAAGCAAAACATAGACGACCCGTGACATTTGTGGGACTTATTTATTAACATGTTTTTTTTTTTTTATCTCTGTGCAGACTTGATGACGTCATAAAGGAAGACGTCACCCAGTGAAATAGATGGAAGATAATGGCATCACAAAATGATAACATTTGTAATCAAATCAGAGAGAGAGAAAGAGAAGAGTGTGGGGGGGGGGGAATATATGCTTTATCTAGAAAACTTGTGACACTTTGAGTCATGTGTCATCTACTGGACGAATCTTGTTCGTTATTTTGTTTGCTTGCTTGTCTGTCCCAGTGGATGACGTCACAAAAGTATGATGTCATTAATGATGAAGTGACTAAATGATAACGTCATCAATTCAAATGGAAAGATGGGGGATAACCGTGCACACTTGACATCACAAAATGATGATGTTATCCATTAAACCAAAGAGAGCAGGCAGGGCGTGGGGGGGGGAAAGGGGTGATCACTTATGTTTTACATATACGGCCTGTGACCCTTTGATTCATGCATTGTCTACTAGACGAATCGTTTCGACCCCTAGTTATCTTGTATATATATATATATATATATATATATATATATATATATATAAAGTTAAGAAGATTTTTTCCCTGTACCTTTTTGAAGAATAGGTAAAATAACCACATGCATCAGAGGCTACTCACCACTATATTACGCTTATTCACTCGAGCGTCTTATAGTAAATTTGTGATTATTTTCTCTAGCTAACACTTAATATTACTTTTGGCCCACCATCTTCGACTCTGTCAAAAACATACTCGATATAGGAGGTAGCAAAAACTTCCCCCCCCCTATAGCTTTACTACTGCCACTCTCCCAATCGACACCAGGAACTAATAAACAATGTCTACTTTTAAAAAATGTGTCCGTTAATATTTACTATTTGTCTGCTATTAATTTACTACATAATACAAAACATTATGCACACATTTAATGGACACTCCCTTTAATTCCGATGATTTTCGAGAATTTCTGATTACGTTATTTCTACCTATTACGTATACAGTTATAGTGGTTTTTAGAGAATGCAATTAACGAACATAGTTCCTTGCAGTGTTTCATTATTGAACATGGTGGCCACGATTTTTTCAGCGACTTGACTTCCGAATTAAGTCAATATACGCCAAGATTCTCGACAAAACCCATAAAGTTAACATTTTCTGAATCCTACACCTTTCACATGCATAATATCTAAAAATTGGAAACAAACATCGATTTCATCGTATAGAAATGACCAAACACGTTTAAGTGACCTAGTTTTCGGTGGATTTTCTACTCACTTTTGTGGCCAAGAAGTTATCGTCGTAGATCCAAGACTGAGAGGTTTAGTGTTCGATCCCAGTCGATTCACACAATTTTTTTTTTAAACATTGTTAAACTTTTGCCAAGAGGGAGGGGGGAGGAGGACTATGAGTCGGATTTTTTACATAAACGTTATTATATAGTAATTTGAAAAAAAAATCAATGTAATAGATAGTACTTTAACTATTGTGAATATCATCATTTCTTTTCGAACACACATTGTTTATTAGTGCTCTGCAGGCCTCCTTAATTATATTTGTGTGTTTCATTAGTGCTCAGGAGGCATACTCATTTTTCTTTTTTCTTTTCTCACACAAAAAATGGAATTTCTATACAAAGATAACGGGTGGGGGGAATTGGATTTAATAGGGCTCTGTAGGCCTCTTTAATTTTAAAAGTACCCATTATCATAGATAGAGTGGGTGTTTGGGAAATACCGGTACCATGGGATTGGCAAGAAGACTCCTATTTCTCTCGGGCAACGCCGGGAGACGAGTCCAGCTAGTATATAATAAAAATATGTATTATACCTAGTATTCCCAAATGGTCGCTCATTTAGTTAGTTATGACTAGGCTCAACGTCGCTTAACTACGGTGATCCAACAGGAACCAGTGTGTCAATGTGATTATGCCGTATACATATTTTACTTATTTGCTGTCATATTTTTCATGGTGTTGTTGGTGTATGTGGCGAAAAGAAAGGCATTTCTATCTTTCTGAGCAGCCGATAATTTGAAATAATCTTCTCTCTCTCTCTCTCTCTCTTTCTCGCCACTGTGCCTGGCCAATTTGACATAAATAAAATGTTCTGTTTAGAAGTAATAAAAGTAATTTTTTCTTGAATAAAAAAATTTCTGATTTGTCCCCTGCACAAATGTGGTCCCTGTTGACCTGCCGTGTATGAATATTAAAGTATAACCTGCTCGTGTTCACACAGAATCCGTTTTGATCTTAGGCTTATGAGTGTATCTTGTGTGTTGCATACTGCTTACCATCGCAGGTTTATAATCATTATACACCCGTGTATTTTCTGTTCTAACTTAGGCCGTTGTCAATGCTCGCGCTGTTAAATTCGGCTGTTGATAGAAAACCACGTGGACGCTGGTTTTGTTTTAAAAGTTTTATTTAACAGAACAAAGACCGAAAACTGAATTGCTATCTAACATTGTATAGTTTTTGAAATCTTATGGGACACACAGACGGAATATCCGACTTTCCTTTTATATAATACTAGCATGGCTACTCGGCATTGCTCGTTCTTGGCCTTTTGGCTAAGATCAAAGTGTAGTATCTGTTCCGATGGATACTTCACCCCATAGACTGGTATTGTCTTGGCCTTCGGGGCTTGATTTACGCCGGTCTATGGGTCTGTCCTGTGCAGTTCTAGGAGGTCCACCCTCCCAGGCTTCGCCTCCCCTCTTTGGGGAGGAGTAAGTTTATTGCTTACTGCCTGAGGCGCCCCTATCGGGGAATGCCGATGGGGCTGCCCAGGCAATTTTTCAACCCCACTTTCCCGACCCGACCTTGGGTCACATCTTACTTGTGGGAGTAAGATAAAACTGGCCTTGTGCCTAACTCCTGGAGAGGAGTAAATCAATACTCGGCATTGCCCGGGGAGATGGACAATAAACTAGAAGAGTTAAAAAGTGTGAGTAACTCTCTTTACACATCCGTCTTCACTCTCACTCTCCCTACTCACCTTTTCCCCTTCTCGTCCCATTCACTCCTCCCCTATTCATCAGCCCTCTTCCTCAATCTAAGAATTTTCCCCTCCTCCTTTAGAGGACAGAACAGATACTACTATTTGATCCTAGCCTGAAGGCCAAGAAAGTGTATTTTAGTTCATATTACACACCAAGGGTCGATGGAAAGATACTCTAAATGTCGCCCCCCCCCTCCCCGATAAATTTTGTTCCTGATGATCCTCAAAAGAATGAATAATACAAAACAACATGTCTATATTATGTCCGAGGCAATATTGAAAAGGAATATGTCAGCTTTGGGGGTGTCTTGTGTAGTTTCTGACTTTTAGCTGAACACACAGAAGACAAACAGACAACTGCCCTTTATATTATAGACTAGACCCTCCAGGCCTAGACAGTTTATCTAGTATATATATATATATAAATATATATATATATATATATATGGGATAAGGTACACGATAATTCATGAAAATGAAATGTTGTGGTGGACAAAATGTGTGAAAAAATGACAAACGGAAACACATTTTGTCCACCACGGCTTTTCATTTTCATGAATTGCTCTTCAAAAACCTAATGTGTGACAAATTAGCAGACCTATCCCTGATTCTTTCTTATTAATCTTTGGGTTCTAACATCCAGTGTATCAATTTCATGCCCACCCCATTTGTTTACCTTTGCCAACTTCTCTGTCTATTTTTCCCCCTCCCCCACCGCCTTCTCCATACTAGCTCATTAGGTGTGATAGTAAAAGAGAGAAAGAAAATAAATAAAAATATAAACAGAAGAATAAGAAACATAGAAGAATATGTCACCCACTTATAATATTCCAACATCACTTAATGTCTTCTCATATGGTCCAATCAGATCATCCTTCCCTCATCCCATTATTTCTATATCTTCATTTTCTGAAGACGTTCGCCACGAACGAAACCGGTCAAAAATTCTCTTGTTTTTGTTTTTCTCCTGCACTTTAACTTGTTTTCCGTTTGTCATTTTTTCACACGTATATATATATATATATATATATATATATATAAATAAATGAAAATACAAAGATAAATATTTAACCTTTATCTTAGATCCTATTGTGATAAAAGAATGCTCGATATAATCGATAGACCATTAATATAAGAAAAATGAAATGATGAAAATGAAAATTGGATAAATTACAACATTTATTAATTCATCGGATATTCAAGCAAGAAACATAAAAAAATTATCCTTAATCCATGGATTTTCAAATTCTAATATATATTATATATTAAATAGTTTTTAACGCCAATACGTAGTTAAAGCAAAATAAATTGTTTTGGACTATTAAAAGAATTTTCAACGCTATTGATGATGTTTAACCATTCATTTACTTTTATTATCGCTTATGTTTGAATTCATGTTTTAAAACATGACGTAAATCATAAATCTATGACTTCACGTCAAAGCTATAATTATTTTGTTATAATAATGTATTAAGATCTATTTACAAGAAAATCTAAATAGCTCAGTACGTAGAACATCAGACTGAAGATATTAAGGTTTTGGTTTCAATTTCCGGTCATTGCATCTGCTTTATTTGTTGAGAATCTATTATATAGTATTAATTTAATATCTTCCATTTCTAAAAGAAGTTAAGATATTTCTTTAAAAAATTGTGACTGACTGAAAGACAAACGCACACAGAAAATGTCCCTTTATATTATGAGTGGATAGAAAGATAAATATGTCTTTAATAAATGTCATTATTATAATCCAAAATATTTGTATTTGAAATCGGTTCCATTATATTCATTTGAAGCTCTTGTTCGGATCGAGGGTCGTGTCCCCCGATTATTTACGTGTTCGTATAATCAAGCAATGTTGCATGCAAAAGACAGAGTAATAATTAACAAACAAAATAAGTTAGTTCAAATAACGTTTATTGAACGTGTGTGTACGTGGAATGGTGAAGTGTGTGATGTATGCATGTGTGTCGATGGAAAAACAGTTCTTGAAAAAGGTATAAGAAATGAATCCGGCGTGAGGAAAGTCTTTGAAAGCCGTACACAAAGAAAATGAGTTGAGAACTCTTACCGTTGTTTGACCACGTGTGTTGGTAGTTGTTATGCCGATGCTAGTTGAAAAGAAAAAGAGAAAAGCGTGATGCGAAACACTAGTGTATTAGCGTCGTTCTACCGAGGCCAATTGACCAGAAGAGAAGAGTGAAACGGAACGCTAGTGTCAGCGTACTCCTGTCGAGGCTGGTGAAGAAGAGAGATGGATTTTCCGTTTGCAACGGTTTTTATAGTCAGAAGGGCAGATAACTCTGGTGTCGCTTTACAGTGCCACCTGTCGGTGAAAAAGCGACACCTACCGGCAAACCGGTGTAGTTATGTTTTGAAAGGAGGAGGTAACTGCTACACTCTATGCTGCAAATGCTTTTGCACTTTATTAAGTGCATCCGTCGCTGAATTTTTGTATTTTTTATGTACTAACGAGTCACCGCTTATCAAGGCCCAAAGGCCACTCGAGGATAAGGGTTAATGAGTTTGTCAAGAGAACAGTGAAACAACAACGTGAATATTTGTAACAATGGTTGCGACTGGTCAGAAATTAGATTATTTAAAAGAACGGCTCAACAAGCACACGCGCACCTTTCATTTGCAGGATCATTATTCAAATTTAAAACACATAAATCGATAGCCAATCAGTAACTTTAACGAAAAAATCTTGAAGTCTTCAATGGATCAGAAATACATATATGGCACTTGACGAAAGGTAGTTGCATTTGGTAACCACATTATACATCCAAGATGCCTTGGTGATACTTTTGGAGCACAGGGTGGAGCAGGTGTTAGTCTGATTGCAAAAATTATGAGTGGATGGAGTGAGTTTAGGGAACTTCTACCTTTAATAACCAGCAGAGCATTACCACTATCGACCAAGGGAAGAGTCTATCAGGCGTGTGTCTGCAGTGTGATGATGTATGGAAGTGAAACCTGGTCAGTGAGGACTGAGAACATGATGTCACAAAATGGTTACATCATCCATCAATTCAGAGAGAGAGAGAGAGAGAGAGAGAGAGAGAGAGAGAGAGAGAAAGAAAGAAAGGAAGGAAGGAAGGAAGGAATGAAGGAATACATTTTTATTTAGACAGCTAGATCCCGAGGGGAAGGGATCTAGCATACTACTGAAACTCTGACGATCTTGCTTGTCCCTGTGCATCTATATATGAGTGTTTAGGTTTTAGATGGTGGGAGGAAAAATAATTAACAAAAATAAAAGGGTGAATTACAAGAGTAGTAGTCAGAGGAGGCAAATAATTTTTTTAAAAAAGAGGAGAAGAGAGAGAGAGAGAGAGAGAGAGAGAATGCGAGAGAGAGAGAAGAGCAGTTAAAAGAACTAATGATCATTATCAAGAAAAAATATACATATTTACTTGAAAATGGAAGATATCACAACTGAGCTTATTTTTGTTAAATGTTTTTTTTTTTATCTCCCTTCCACCACGGGAAGATGTGACGCAAGGTCCGAAAGTGGGGATTGAAAAGCCAGCACCCAAGAGTATGAGCACTCTGACTTACAAAAAATGCCTAAGCATTCCCTGGTAGGGGCGCCTCAGGCGATTAGCAATAAACTAACCCCTTCTCAAAGCACGAGAAGGTAAAGCCTGAGAAGATTTACCTCCTAGAACTGCACAGAACTATACCTCAGCCTGACAGAGCAGGGCCAGAAGATGCCACAACGACCCATCCTCTGTTGGACTGATTGTCCAGAATGTGATTTTCTCAAAATTTGCCAAATGTTGCCATTAATCCTTTGTGATGCCATCCATATTCAAGGAAGTACTTTTTGTAGAAGTTACATAACAGATCTATTTTGTTTATATGCACATGCAATATGTTGCATTATTTTGAGTTGTGGTTATGCTTGACATGTACACAATAATACCTGGACTGTAGGCATGAGGACGCATCTGCGCAGACTCAACTCCAATTCCCACCAGAGTGCCAAAAGATAATTCAGTTCCTGAGGAGATTTTATCATGGCAAGATGTCCTATCCTGTTCTTTCACCAGAAGCGACCAAACGAGGTAGAACTCCAGGATACCACATTCTGTTTTCGACGAAATCCAGCTTACCAAATAACTCTCTTTATATTCCAGTGTTCCCTTTGAATAAAGTTGATTTATACTTTAGTGGAGATGTTGATGTTTTCCATGGAAGATGATGACCCTTTTCTTATTCAATTCCAGTCAGATGCATACAGACACAGCTAATGCTACCAAGTTACTTTCTTCATCCTGACCAATCAACATTAACCCACTTATGTATTTAATATTGCCAACATTTTGTACTTGCACTTATGGCTCAGTCGGTTAGTATAAATATTTTGCTTTTTACTCTGATTTTGGCCAAGATCAAAGTGTAGTATCTGTTCCGATGGATACTGCACCCCATAGACTGGTATCGTCTTGGCCTTCGGGGCTTGATTCCGCCAGTCTATGGGTTTGTCCTGTGCAGTTCTAGGAGGTCCACCCTCCCAGGCTTTGCCTCCCCTCTTTGGGGATGAGTAAGTTTATTGCTTACTGCCTGAGGCGCTCCTACCGGGGAATGCCGACGGGGCTGCCCAGGCAATTTTTAATGTCCAGAGTGCTCACTTTCTCGGGCGTTGGCTTTTCAAGTCCCACTTTCCTGACCCGACCTTGGGTCACATCTTACCTTGTGGAATTAAGATAAAACTGGCCTTGTGCCTAACCTCCTGGAGAGGAGGTAAATAAATGCTCTGAGTTTGTTCCCAAATGAACTTTTTCATTTCAAATTACAATGTTAAGCAGATTATTTAGTTTTACGTTTTTTTTTAATCTACGTAATTTAAGGAAATTAAGAACCCAGGTGACGCCGGGTAGCCCTCAATATAACATATGTCCGACTACAATATGAAAACAAATACAACCCCTAAAGAGTTAACGGACAGGGTTTTAGACACTTGCCAGGTTGCTTTTAGGTTCCCAGTCTGCTTTTGCTGAAATACAGTTATAAATGGCCAAATTACTGAATAGGGAAATAGTGCAAACCACGCCTGCTCCGAGCATTCTTTCAACTACACCGCTGAGATCAGCAGAACCCTCCCCCCCCTGATAAATCAATAGAGAAATAGACACTAAGACAAAATTGCTGACAGATGAATTTGTATATCGATCGCTCGATGAGATCAATTCATCGATTGGAAAATAAACAAGATAATAAATCAGTAAATGTTTCCGAATGATCGTAAAAACCAGATGCACAGACATTTATACATTAATAACAGGAATCTCAGAAATTCCGCATTTATAGAAAATCGGTTTAAATTTTATTCATATTCTTATAACAGTTGTTACCATTGATTTCTTGCTCATAAACACTGGTAGGTTTCCCTGGAATATGAGTGATAAAAAGTCTCCATAGATATTTCAAGTTTCTTTCTCAGTTTAATTACTTTATTATTGCAACTTACTAGGTGTTCTCGCACCGGCTGGTTTACCAGTGAGTTCTTGCTGATAACAGCTGATGGCTTTCCCTTGAATTTGAGTGACAATAAGCCTCTCTCAGGATTCCAGTATACTCCATGCTCATCCATTTGACGTCCTTATGATGTTATCCTTCTTCGATCCTTCCATCCTCTCAGATCCTCTATGATCATTTTCTGTGGTACCAACCGATGTTGGCGCCTCTGCGATTATTTTTTTTATTTTTGTAATTTTGGGGGGCAGGCAGATTATAGAAAGTGTCGATTAAGTCTGGACAATGGACACATAGGTAAAAAAAAAAGAAATCAGTTCTCACTACAGCAAGGTGTGGCACAAGACTAGAATGGATGCAGCTCCTCCGAGTTGTGCAAGAATAGCCAGTAGGCACGTCTCCGGCAATCACCAATAAACCAATCTCCCTCTTGAAAGAGGAGGTAATGCCTGGAAGGGTGCAATTCTTAGGACCAAGCCGAACGATACATAGGGTCTGATGGTTCAAGTCAACGCCTAGGTTGCCAAATTGATGCCAAAGCAAACCAAGGCTTATATGACTGTCATCACCCGTATTCATGATTAAAGACATTTGATATTTTTGGCCCTTTTTGTAACTTCGTCAGTCTAGCAAACAATGTTTTGTTGGCTAGAGGAGTTGTCTGTTAGACGGGAATTGATAAACAAAAACACGAAACACAATGCCCAGTTATGGAAACACAAACAAAGATTTATAAAACTGAAGAAAGTTTAATTTCAGAAATTGGTCCTCAAAGTGGTGGATAGGAGATAGACGTGTTATTGTTTAAGCGAGATGTGATGCGATCTGTGTCGACATGAAATAAAAAAGTTCTTTGGCCAATGTGTGAATATGTATGGAGAGAGATGATAGAGGTTTCTTTACTTAACTCGGGGATATGTCGATATCCCACTGGCCATTATTAATTCAACGTTAGTACACGGAAAAGGACGATTTCATCTTCAAATCTGATTACCAAGCAAGTCCGAATTTTCCTGTCGACCGAAGCAAACACTTCAGAATATTTTATCCATCTCACTTCTTATTAAAAGTCCTTTAAATTATCGCACATGGTTTGGCTTGGGAATTAGCATACTTTACAATATAACCACTTGTATCCTTCTCCATTATTTTATGATATCCCTTTTTCGGGCTGCTCCTTTGATTCAAGCAGGGGAAAGGGTTTAAGCCTACATCCAGTATCAGCTGCGCGAGGGAGAGAGGTGAAAAAAAGGGATAAGCACGCCATAGTCCCTGTTCAATCGCGTACACCTTCCTCTTCTCTTAGTAGTCGTGTCGTGGGCTAGATTCGATCCAGTATACCCTCCTTTTCTCCAAGTAGTCAGACAAGAGCAAGGTCAGACAAGGGGACCGCATCATATGATCTTAATCGTAATAATGACAACTGGCGAATATCCAATTATCTTATGTGTCCAGACTACGGACACCCTGAAGTATCTTTATTCTTAATCTGCTCTATCAGTTTCAGTTCCCTTGGTTTCGTCCCATCAATATTTCTAGGTTTGTTTACAAAATAACATTTTATTTCAACTTTGCTGTGGTTAGTCAGTATCACCTGACTATATAGGTTGGTTTCTGCACTCTAGCATTTTTCTGAATATTTTGGTTGTTTTTTTTTTATGTACTAGCAAGTCACCAACTTTTAAGGTCCAAAGGCCACTCAAAGATAAGGGTTAATGAGTTTGTCTGGAGGATTTGTAACAATGGTTGGGATTGGGCAAAGGTTGATTATTTAGGAGGATGGCTAAACAAGAATTTTTTAACATTGGACTTGAAAACGACCATGTTGTAGTCAGCTGGGAAGCAGCCCCATAGTATTGTGTTCCACAGACAGACAGTTCTTGGAAAGAAATTATTCTCATGGAAGTTGCCAAACTAATCAAGAACCTTGATACCAGCAATGTAATAAATCCTGACAATATCCTAATCATAGTGATTAAGAAGTTGCAAGCGGAACTAGAACCTATTCTTACAAAGCTGTTCAATCGGTACTTAAAGTCGAAGTGCTTACGCCCACTTTAGAAAACTTTGTCAGTCTGCCCAGTATTTAAAAATACTGGAGATCGGTCTTTTGCATCTCAGTGCAGACCAATCAGTCTCCTGCGTGTCATGAGTAAGTTGTTTGAAACGGTGATAAGTCAAGAAGTTGTCAGCCACCTCAGCAAAACCAATCTACTCAGTGACAAGCAATATGGATTTCATCCTGCAGGATCAGTGAATGTATTGACGGAGGCTTTGTTTCTAGAGCAATAACTCTTGACATATCAAAGGCCTTCGGTAGGATTTGGCACAAAGGTTTGCTTTACTAGCTAGCTAGCTATGGAACATCTGGAAATGTCTTCTCAACCATGAAATTCTTTCTATCTGATAGGTTTATAAAAGTAGTTGTTGATGGACAGAAGTCTGAAGCAAATAGTAGTTTCCTTCGGTGCCGTGCTTTGTATGGTGTTAATCCTCCATTTGATTCCAATTTTCCTTCTTTTTCCCAGTAACTAGTGCTCCTAAAATCATTATTTTTACTAGTATATATGCCGAACAACATACACTGCACTGCTCTCCCAAAGGAGGAGGTAATGCCTGAGAGGATGGTCTGATGACGACAGAACAGATACTACACTATCATATCCTCCCCAAAACGGAGGAGGTAATGCCTGGAAGAATGGTATCATGACAAGAGAATAACATAATAACAGAACAGATACTACATACCCCGCACGCTAATTGAGCATTGTAGATTAGTCTGAAATAGTATAGTAAACTGAGCATTAAAAGATAATAATAGTATTGTTTTGGTTTCGGACAGACAGGTACCAAATCTCCATTATTAATGACAGTAATAATATAGTTTCAGTTTGAGACAGACAGGTACCAAATATCCATTATTAATGACAGTAATAATATAGTTTCAGTTTGAGACAGACAGGTACCAAATCTCCATTATTAATGACAGTAATAATATAGTTTCAGTTTGAGACAGACATGTACCAAATCTCCATTATTAATGACAGTAATAATATAGTTTCAGTTTGAGACAGACAGGTACCAAATCTCCATTATTAATGACAGTAATAATATAGTTTCAGTTTGAGACAGACAGGTACCAAATCTCCATTATTAATGACAGTAATAATATAGTTTCAGACAGACAGATACCAAATCTCCATCAGTAATAGAACTACTCACTAGAAGTACTGACAGGAGTCATTACTAGTGATCACTGACTGATAAATATAGGTTGTATCCGAGTGATAACAAGTCTTCTCAGAATTCCAACACTCCGCTTCTTTCGATCGCCATTGCAAATCACTTTGCATTCTCACATCAGCCGTTTATTATTGAGCTTATCACTGATAACGGTTGTTTTGTTTTGCTCTGGAATTTGAGTGACAATAAGCCTTCCCATTTGGATGGTGCTTCTCGGTCTTTCCATCCTCCCAGAACCTTCATTATCGTATCATTATCTTATTTTCTATTTCTATTAACCAAAAAACATTGGCCAAGGGACGATTTTTAGTGTATCCCCTGTGAGGGGTTAGGGTTAATTTTTTATAATTGGTATTCGTAATTTTATTACACCTGTTATCCCAATGAATTTTTATGGCAAATTTGGTTCGATTCTACCCAATTGTTTGAGAACCTATAAGTTTTTTTTACTAATTTGTATTATTAGCAGTAATAGTATTTTAATTTTGTCCCCTTCATGATAAATTATGTGCAATACTGTCGAATACTTTTGGAGGCTATAAGTGTTTATCATTATTATTAGTCGTATTTTAGGTGGTAGTAATGTTATAGTTTTAGCGATAAAAAAAGACTGTTGGATATTCACGACTGAAACTTGGTGGACAAGTCAGGCATAGACTGAAGTTTATTTGTACCAAATATGGTTGGATTGCAAATTTTATTAACAATTCCATATGGGTCATTTCTTGGGTATTATTCTGTAACAGAATTATATATATATATATTTTATTCCAGGGCAACACCGAATGTCTCTGATAACGATTAATAAAAAGCCTTTTTTATTTTTAATGGAAGAAAAATCGCATAGTCTATACAGATAATATTCATATATTTGGCAGCTAAAAAGCACATCGATTAAAAAATATTTTAAATTTTAAATTCTACATTAAAAAAATGATGTAACTATTCTAGAAATGTAAATACAAGAAAATCAATGACGCTTTTCTATCAAAGAGTTTGGCCGACCTACAAATAGAGTTAATTGATTCCTTCCTTTCGGCAAATATTTGTAGCCAGTCCCCCCTCTCCTCCGCTGCCACCAATAAATTTAATGATTTTCCCTCTTGATACAAGCGTTTGCCTCACAGCTTCCTTTCCCTCTAAAAGAACTTGTTTTCCTATTAGTTTTAGTTTCGGAAGCATTTTGCATTCTACACACAATTTGTCGAATTTTAGGGACCCCCAATTTAATTTCCACATTATAGTCCTGTACCCAACCGATCACTATCTAAAATTGAGTAAATGTAAAGTTTAGGTGACGTATAATTTTGGAAAAGCTATATGCAGTAGTTCAAAAATTGTATTTTTTTACAAAAGATTATCACAAAATTTAATCAAAATTAATTTCATCCCATTCGGATTCCTCCTCCTCAATTACCTGTACTTGGTTCTCCTAATTCTGAGCTTGCTTACAATTTCATGGTCCCAATGATTTGCAGCGCACTAGCTGGAAATTGATAGCCATGCCAACAGTTTCAATGTCGTTGTGATTCATACTTCATTGCTAAAATTACATTCTATCTCTTTCTCTGTTATGTTTGTAGAAAATGATACTAGTAAACCATCCAGTACCTAGTTAGAAAAAGTAATATTAAGAACCTATTCAGTAACAAGTATTGAACATAACTTTACAAGTCATGTTTGGTGATACTATGGCTGGATGATGTCACATTTGTGTACTGGTGCTTATTCAAGATTACAAAAGGTCTTGAACATGTATATATACCATCCATCCATAATACGTTTTATTGCTCATCATTTTTCAATCTGAAGCTTTATAAAAATCGAAATAATGTCCTATTTTTTCTGTGGACCATCAAATATTTTGCACGGACCACTAGTTGGCGACCACTGTCACAGGCGATCAAAAACAAAGAGATGACACAAATATAGAATGCCAATAGACAATTTATTAAACACAAAATCTCAATTTATTATATTTCAGACTGAATTTCAAAAAGCTTTGTGCACAAGAGAAATCATTAATTTGAAATAACAAAAAATTTACTTTACAGAATACAAACTAAAATCGTTTTTTATTTAGTTTTTAAACAGTTTTTTTTAAAGGTTCTATAATAAATGGAAAAGGTTGCTTTTTTTAGTCCTCACACAAAAAATAGTTATTCTTTTCTTTTTCTTAGTTTTCTTGGAAGATTAAATGTTATAAAGAAATTCTGTTTGTGCTTCCTGGAGGTGATCTTTTCTCATTCTTCTTTGAAACCATATTCTCTCGGCGCAATCACATTGACACACCGGTTCTCGTTAGATCACCAAATTTAAGTGACATGAAACATGGCCAGTAGCAGATGGGTGACCATTTGGGAATACCACGTGTTGTATGTGAGAGGATGGTGAAACGTTCCTTCCAAAAGAAATACAACCCTACTTAAATACTTTAATATAACCTCCTAATCCACACATGTTGACACAAAAAAACAACCACTCACAGGCAGAAATTTTGTTCCCAATCATGTGGCGAAGTTTTCCAGATAGACTATGCATTCATCGTCGTTTCATCTATAAACCAGTATTGAGAACATCTGTTAAATTCACTTAGATTTTAATGTAGACTTAACTTCTTAGAGTCTCTTTCGACTTTAAATAAGTTTTCGTTTTTTTAACATGACATTATCAAACATCACATTAAATCGACTTGGTCTTTATATCTCGGCGACGAGACAGCTTGCAGCACGCAGGGTATAGACAATTGGCTAAGGGAGGGAACCAGTTGTTTTGGTACTGGAGGTTTTGGAGGTGGTTTGTTGTCAGTCACACCATGAAGATGGTACCCGAAGCGCAGTATATGAGTTATTTTCCTGACGAGCAACACTTTTTGGAGTAGATAAGTTTGATTTTCAGACTTCATGTGGAGTTTTATTAGAATCTCTCCATGACGATCTCTTGGGCAGTAAGATACCAGCCAAGAAGGGGAGACAACTGTCTGGAGTGGATCTGATGCCTCCAGAAATTACTTATTACCTCATTTGGAGGGTGTGCAGCTGCTTTATATGGGCGTTCTGCATCCACACAAATGCACAATACTAGGCAGGTGCAACCATCAGCGTCAGTACAGATATGCATAGTGCATGGCTCCCCAGCCTGTGCTGCTTTGTCTCTTGATCTGCACAGTTCGAACAGAGAACCTCTTTTTGATGAGTTGAAAGTGAATGATGTAAGCGAATGGCCGATCACGGGTGACACCCAGGTACTTGGGTTTGCTCTTGTAGAGTTGGTGAGAGAAGATGTCGGTCTGCTATTTTGTAGTAGGGTTGCTGCATCAGTATCCATCCTACTGGCCTTGTTTAATATGAAGGCAAAGGGTCACCAAGTTTGGGCTAAAAGGATAAACTTCTTTTCTATAATTTAAATTAATTTTATTCAACGGTTTCATATCACAAAAAACATGGTTCGGAAAGAGTTATGTAAATAGGAATACAAAATAGGTTGACTCCGCCGATGTATATGTACTATAGAAATGGAATTGTTTCCGTGAGTTTCACCTCGTCTAGCAAGGCCATTGCTAGAGATGAGTAGAGAGATATATCGTTATGTCGCATTGACATCTCAAAGTCTGACTGTTTGTAAAGTTGGGAAAAGGTTTGAACGAAAGTGCACTTCCATTGTCTTCCCCGGAAGTTTTACATAAGAATACACTTTTAGATTTGATGTAGATTCTCTAACCTTTCTTTCTACACACAGACATCGAGTTTTATATATAGAGAGAGATACTATTTTTCTTCATTTTTCCTTTAAATTCGATAAATTCTGTCAAAACTTGTCTCTTTGTTCAAAGTTTACCTTTTGTGTTATAAGGTTGTATTTTTTTTGTGTGTATAATAGCATTTTAAAAGGTACAAATAATTTTTGGTGTAAGAAAAGAATAAAATACGAGCGTCACCGATTAAAACATTGAATTAAAGTTACATTTTCAAACCTTTAAAAGTTAAATTAGAATTTTATTTTAAGTTAATACAATTTAAGACCAACAATCAATTTCATTCAAAATTTTAGATAAGATATTTCAGAAATCTCTACAGTACAATTGAAACGTTTTTAAAATTGTTTTGTTTATATATATATATATATATATATATATATATATATATATATATATATATATATATATATATAAGAGGTTTATGTAGTTTGCTTGAAGCATTGTTTATTAGTCTATAGAAATGTGATACTTAGAAGGCAATACAATGCAGAGGTGTGACGGATAGACACAAGTTGGAGCAAATAAGACATATAATGGTGGAACAAATTAAATAGTTTCACCCTTAATACAATGTATACATACACATATATATATATATTTTTATTTATTTATTTTTTCACAAACACACATATATCTGTCTATCTACACGATGTTACAATGTTATGTAACACCTGTATCAAGATGGTCTGGTAGAAACTTCCTTCATATGCACGCTTGAACTTGAGTTGAGCATGGTTCTGAAGAAGTGACGAGTTTCCGAAATATTATATCATACGGAGTTTCCACCAGACCATCTTGATACAGGTATTACATAACATTGTAACATTGTGTAGATAAACAGATATATGTGTGTTTGTGAAAAAAATAAATAAATAAATAAATATATATGTGTATGTATACATTGTATTAAGGGTGAAACTATTTAATTTATTCCACCATTTCTTATTTGCTCCAACTTGTGTCTATCTGTCACACCTCTGCACTGTATTGCCTTCTAAGTATCATATATATATATATATATATATATATATATAAATAACATTTTAAGATGTTATTTCTAATGTTGGCTGCAAATTAATTTTACTAAAAAATGACAAAAAAACAAACAAAACTGTCATTATTTCTGTGATGGCTTTCAAATAAAAACTTCATTTTAAATTTATTTTTCTTCTTCATTCTTTAGAAATGGTTTCTCGTTGGTTCCAGCATTTGGAAACGGCAACTGTCGCTGCTGTTTTTCTTCATTAACAACTTTCTTCCGTTATCGTCACCCCGAAACAGGCATTATATATATATATATATATATATATATATATATATATATATATATATATATATATATATATATATATATATATGCTGCACAGAAACGTTTGTATTTCGTCCTCGAAGCTTACTTGCCATAATTATATTTTATACTACGTAGCGCTATCCATGTATTGAGTACTGTTGAAGTAAATACTGAAACAAAATTATACGTATATGATATGATATGCATAATTTTGTTTTAGTATTGAGTATTTACTTCAACAGTACTCAATACATGGGTAGCGCTATGTAGTATACAAATTAAATATGTAATTGTGCAATTATATATATATATATATATATATATATATATATATATATATATAATTGCACAATTACATATTTGTATACTACGTAGCGCTTCTCATGTATTCTCAGTACTGTTGAAGTAAATATTGAAACAAAATTATGCATACCTTATCATATAAGTATGTTTGTATATATATATATATATATATATATATATATATATATATACTGCACAATCACACACACATATATAATATGCATACACACGTTTTTTGTGTAACGCGCACTTTACGCTCTCACTCACGCGCACATGTCTAAAATTGAGTGTTGTGTTCTTTAGTGAACATGTGAATTTTTCACATACACACGAACATAATTTTTTTTCCATTACAGTTTTTACCGTTAACGTAATTAGTCTTTCTTATAGTTAAAATAAATGAATAATAGTTTTTTTACATTGAATTTATTTGTCAATATTTTCTGTAATTGACAAAAAAAAAACACCCTAATTTTTATAAAGAAAATAAAGTACAATTTTCATTATGCATTTCAGACGCAGCCTCTCTCTCTCTCTCTCTTTCTCTCTCTCCCTTAAAGAGAGAAAAAGTCAAATCAAATCCCCTTTAAAAATGAATCATTCAAATATTGTTTTTTTCTTTCGCTGTATTGCTGCTACTACAAATGAAAAGTAAAAAAAAACCTTTGTTTAAAAGGGACTTTATAAAAATGAATTATATATTTTTATTTAATTTTTAACTTTTTACAATTAAAAATGTACTTATCTAATAAATAAATAAATAAATAACACTTTCTTTTGTTCCAAAAATCTAAATAAAAATTAAAAAATTAGAATTTTAAATAGATAACTTTTCAAAGTTGTCAAAAAATAATCTATAAAACAAAGGGAAACATGCCACTTTAAAATTTAAAAATATATATTGTTATGTAAATTGTGAAAATGAAAATAAAAATTTAGATTTTTTATTAAAATTTGTTCTTTTAAAAATAATTTTATCGTCATTTGATGTTAATATTAAATTTATTTAACAAATTTAGACAAATGTTTATTTTTATTTTTGAATGACGCCGAATCGAGCCACACATTTATATCTATTGTCACTGTCAGTTTCCTATTTGTTTTACCGTTTTTTTCTTCTTTGATGCAAACTTAAAATATTAGCAAAAGTTACTTAACATCGAAATATGACATTGTACAACTTTAAATAATTTGTTTTCATTTCATAATTAAACTAATATACGTTTTTTTTTTCAACTTAAAAAAAAATCTCGTAATTCGTTTATTTATTTATGGAGATTTAAATTTTACCGCATTTTTAAAAAAATGTATTTACGTTAATTTTTATTTTAAATACATCTCGAGTGTAAAAATTATAACTGCGAACAATAAACAACATTTTTCCGGTTAAAACGCATTAAAATTCACAATAGAAATTTTTTAACTGTATCTTTTCTTTTTATCTTTGTTTTTGTCCGGTTACCCCTTTTTCGATAATGGCGACGATCGGTACTCTCTCTCCTCTCCCCCTCTTTAAAACACTCGATAACCTGTCAATTATTAAATGACTAATTGGATTTATTTTTTATTTTTCACAAGACCAAAAGCTCTGCAAACAGAAAATAAAACGTATATATTAAAATAAAAAATGAATTAAAAAAAAAAAAACTTTTCTTTTATTCCACCAAAAAACTAATTTTCAAATATCGTGTATAACTTACACAATAGATGTGACCGATGCTTGATCGTTTGTGTACGTTTTCAGCGTCCCAAATTCTATACGATTTCGATTTGTAGTTTTAAAAGTACATTGAAATTTAAAACGTATTAAAAGATTTAATTTAATATCGCCTTTTTGCATATATTTTTTATGCGAATTTTTACATTTTGATCTCTTTGTTATTTTTGTTTTCTAATATTAAAGTTAGCAAAACAAAATGCCAAGTTCTCTTAAAAAAAAAAGGAATCGATATTAAATTAAATCTTTATAACTCTTTTTACTTTGTTACTACATCCTAAATTGCAATGTACTTTTAAAACGACACAGCGAATAATCGTCTTTTAAAGAGAGAATTTGGGACGCTAAAAACGTACACAGTTTCTCCGTTCTCTATATGCACATATAAAACACTCAATAACATGTCAAAGATTAAATGACTACAGAAAGAGTAGGCTACGCCAAAACGTTACGCAAACAGAAAGTAAAGCTTATATATTAATACACATGAAAATAATTTATAAAGAAACAACTTAAAAAAAAACTTCCACCCCAGAACTAATGTAAAAATATCGATAACTTGAGACAATAAGGTTTGTGTACGTTTTCAGCGTCCCAAATTCTCGTTTTCAAAAGACTTCATTCTATACGATTATTCGATTTGTAGTTTTAGCATTAAATTGCAATTTAAGATGTAAAATATTCATGAAGATTTGATTTAATATCGATTCGTTTTTTTCAAGAGAACTTAGTATTTTGTTTTGCAAACTTTAAGAGAAAAAATAACTCTTACAGGATGATAAATCTGAAGATTCAAATTTGAAACTTGGTACAGTGTACACACAGAAGGTTATATATATATATATATATATATATATATATATATATATATATATGGATAGATAGATAGATACTTATGCAGATTAGGACCCAAGCTAATCCAAACGGCAACGCCAAGTGGATTTTAGCTTGGGTCCTAATCTGCATAAGTACCTATATATATATATATATATATATATGAAATACATATACAAATATATATACAAAAACATGTTCTCCTAAACAAAAATCGATATTAAACTATATCTTTATGAATATTTTTACTTAAATTGCAGTGTAATTTTAAAACTTGTATTAGTCCCCTGTGGACACACTCTGTAATGGTGTGGTGAAACAAGGGTTGCGCAATCTCAATCTTGACTTGTATTGGAGAAGTCCAGAACGACTAGAAACAATGCCGAGATAAACAGAGAAAGACTGTTGTTATTTCGAAGTTATATTTTTTCCTTCTAGACTAGTTGCACAACCAAGGCTTGCAAATGTAGGATACCTTATTATGTAATTCATAGCTGGAGGAAGGATATATGGATCCATTCCTAGCGCCATTCTATACGATTACTCGATGTTGTAATATTAAAACGCCAATTCGAATAATGATGAAGATGGGAAGAGAATTTAGGACGCTGAAAACGTAACACACGTGAATCCTTGCGGCCGGTGCTTGTACCGATATAAGCGGTTTGTGTTCGGGTCAATTATATTAATTAAATTATTTGTACAACTTTCTGAGGGGTTTTGGTTAGATTTAAATTATTTTAAAACGTGTTTTGTAGTCTTTTTTTGCGACTAGGAATTGACTTGTATACGGTCGCTTAATTTGTATGACATCCGTCATTATCGGATGAGAGAGTTGCCTCCCCTTTCGTTGTTTACGTTGTGTTCGTGTGTGAGTGTCCCAAAAGAAGAACTTGCTGCTCCTCGCCAAGAGAGTGACATGTGGCTTTGGCTAACATAAATCCTTTGTCATAGAGAGAGAGAGACATAAGAAAATATATATACGGGGAAAAGGAGATAAACCGGCATCTCGCATTGAACTCTTAGTGTAAGTAAAACAGTCACATTTACATCACTTTCATCCCGTTTCGAATCAAAACAATTTCTTTTTTGTTTTAAATGGAAAATTCTTTTTCGTTTTTTTTTTTGTGTTTGACAAACTGTTTCATCTCTCGTCATGTCCCGTTGCAATGTTTTATATAAAAAAGGGGCACCTTTTTTTTTCGTTTTGTTTTGTTTAAAACTCCGCAAAAGTCGCAAATTAGTTTAAAAGAAAGTTGTTTTTTTTTTAGTTTTTTTTTTTTTTTAAATAACATACATTTGCAAATTAATTAAATGATTATTAATGATATTTTTATTCTGAAATTGGCTTTTCTATTTTAGGGGTGAAATTGTGGTTATAATTCTTCTAACAATGTGAGGTGCCCCCCTCCTTTGTTTTTTGGCGTTTTTTTTTTTTTTTACATTTTATTTATTTATTAAATCTGAAAAGAAAGGATAAGAATGCAGTTAATTTATTTACTTTTTAAGTACTTATATTTTAATATCTTAATATATTATTAAAAAAATATCAAATCCGATTCTAACATTAAAAGAATCAGTTCAATATCTGTTTTCTTTTCTTTCTTTTTTCATTAACCGCAAAAGAATAAAAAAAATGTAACAATCTTTCCTCGTTTTTTTTTATTATTTATTTATTATATGTTTTTATTGCCAAAAATCTGACTTTTTGTTCAGTCGTAGATGATTTTTCTGGTTTTCATTTCAAATATCTTTCGAAATCTTGTTTATTGATCGCCCTAAGATAACGGCAAAACGAGAGTGAGGGAATCGCTGTAATTTTATATTTTTCTTGTCTTTTATTAAAATATGCGCCATGAGTTCCTCCGTCTTCGAACTTTTTCTGGAAAATGATGAGTTCGAAGGTTACTTTATCCAGAAATACATTAATTATTTTCTTTTAAGTTTTTTATTTGAAAATAATAATAATAAATTAATCTATTAAAATATGTTGAAATTCTTTTGGTAGACCTATTGATGATCTTTTTCGTTTTTTTTTTGGTAAAATCTCAAACGATTAAAAAAAAAATTCATTGTTCTTTTGTGAAAAACATACTGAATTCTTTGTTTTATTTTATTTTTTTTAATATTTAAAAGAACACTTTTTACCGCTTTTTTTGTGTAAAAAAATCCGGGTTTATTGAATATTTGCTTTTATTTAAAAAAAAAAAAATTCAATGTGCGAAGATTTTATTTTTTATTAAAAGTCATTTTTATTTAATTTTTGTTGATATTGATGTTTTTTTGTGTGTTTTTGTTGAAATGTTTGAATTATTAGAATTAAAAATATATATTTGTAATAAATTCAAGAAAAAAATAAAATTATAAATATTTTATTTAAAATTATTTTTAAAAAATCTCGCAGGAAAATAACAATTGCAATATTGTTTTTATTTTTGTTGCATTATTTATTTATTTATTTTTCTCTTGTTATTTATTTCGTGATGATGTTTTTACTTTTTTAGCCATTGTTATAACTTTTCGCTTTCATTTTTGACACTTGGTTGTGTGTGTCTCAACTTCGTTGCACTCTGGAGTTTTGGGTTTTCTATTTTTACCAATATTTCTCTCTTCTTCTTAAAGTAAAAAAAATGTCGCAATTCGTATATTTTTTAATAAAAAAAGGAAATTAAATTAAGATTTTAAAATAAGCGAATTATCGCAAGACAAAAAAAAAAACCGAAAGTTCCACACACGTGGCTACAAAACGAATCCTTAGATTTTGTAGACTTATTTATTTTTCTTATTAAAGATTGGTAAAACACATGAAATGAATTCTTGTATTTCTTCACGATTTTATTAAATTTGAATAAAAATCACAATCCATTCTATTTATTTAAATGTTTTCTTTTTCATAATTTTGCTTATAAATGTTATTGAGAGAGAGAGAGGGGGGGGGGGAGGCTTCTTTCTTTGAGATTTTTCGAAATAATATTGACAGATATTAAGGTGCAATCAGTATTCAGAAAGTATGGAGTTTGGTTCAATTTCTCTTTAAGACATTGATTATGTTTTTATGAGAGAGGAAGGGAACTTTTGCCAGAAGCCCCCCCCCCCCTCTTCCAGGACCTTGATTTATTTATGGGGTCGGTTGAAAAACTATATTGTTTTTTATTAGAAATATTGAAAGTAAAAGATATATTATTTTACCTAAATCAAATATATCATCCTTCCAAGTAAATTAATTAAAAAAATTGGAGAAAAAAACGGGACCTTTTTTCCAACTTAGTCTTTTTTACTTATTATTTTACCGTTTTTTTTTAAGGAATAATTAAAGGGGGGGGGGTTATTTGATACGACAGGGGCGCGTTTGAGAATCAATGTGTTCTTTTTTGGTTTGTATAAGCACATAAATTAACCATAATACTTGCCTTTAAAGTTTAATTTATGCCGAAAATTGCTTTATTTTCGCCAGTTTAAAAACTTCAAAATCACTTTTGAAGCGAAAATATGCACAATCAGCTATTTTAATTCATTATTAATATTTTGTGTGCGTGTGGGGGGTCGCTTTGTTATTGTTGATGTTTGTTTACAATTGTGAAACTGAAAATTTCGGAAATGATTCTGAAACTTAAAAGTTTCAGAACTGGCGAAAAGAAATTAAATCCTTGCTTGGACGAAAGTTTAAAGGTAAAATGGTAGAATAGTGGAACGGTTGAAAAATGAGTTTTGCTTTTTTGGTTGCAAAATGACTGTTTTGGTTTAAGAGAAGAAGAAAAAGAACCCGCGGTCAATTGTAGCTAGAAATTACTTTGGAAATGAACCCATTTGTTGTGAAGGTTAGGAAAATCTTAAAGTTTTCGCACGCGCCCCTGTCACATAAAAGAGCCGAAGAAAAAGTAAAGAAATACACAAAGGAAAAAATAATTCGTTTCATTCCTTTCGGCTCCATTTCTTAGAAAATAGGTAAATGATGAGTTCGAAGGGCTTAGCAGTTTCTTAAAAAATGCAAATATAATGATAATTGTTTTTCTGAAATATATATAGATATACTTACCAAGCGTTGCCCGGGAGTATTTTTACTTTCATTTTTGTTTCCCTTTTTCTCATTTTTTTTAATACTATACCAATTTAAATTTGTAATGATTTCTATTTGACAGTTTAAAAGCCTTCGAATTTTTAAGAGTCACGAAGTAATTCATTCTTTCTTATTTTTCAACTTATTGACAAATTCTTGAAATGGCTGATTTGTTTAGGAACAAAACCTAAATGCATTCTGGTGGATTTTAATTTTTTTATATATAGGATTTTAATAATGTGGAAGTCAAGTAGAGGTGAGAAATACACTCACAAACACCAGAAGTGGTCACACAATTTCATTAATAATGAAAGTAAACGTCAGACGAACATTAACAACAATAACAAAAGAGACGCACTAAAAACAAAGATAAGATTCAATTATTAAAGTGCGCCTAATATACTCATATGACGTAAGGGTCCTTTTAGGCTAGAAGCAAACTATAGTATCTGTTCTCTGATATTATAGTTCATCTTTTCTGTCCTCGGTCACTGATGGAGAAATCCTTATAGACTGAGGCAATTTTATTTTTTGACCCAGTCCAGAGTGCTCCTTTTTTTCGGGGAGAGGGGTCCTCGATTTCCCCACATTTAAAACAGACATTTAAAACAGGCAAGTAAATCGGGACTAAAGGGTCCGTTTTTACTAATAATCTAAACTCTAGAACTTTATCATATTTCCTCCCATACATACGATATATAATATAGAAAAAAAAATGCGTCTTATATGCCGAAAATCCTTATACGAGACGAACTTAGCAGTAAAAATCGATTTTGTTAGATTATTACACGATGTTTGCTTTTAATAATGGTATTTTTGTAATTCGTGCATTTCGCGTCCATTTCGAAAAATGTTTCATAAGAATCAATTTGAGAATTGGTTCAGGTTCAGGTTCATCAATTTTTTTATTTTTATATATCTGTATTAATAACATTATGTGGCCACTTTTCGTGTATGTTTCTCGCCTCTACGTGACTTTTTTTTTTAACCATAAAACGAAAAGTAAAAAAAAAATCTTAATTACGTAATGAGATCCACCAAAATGCATTTCAGTTTCTTCGTAAACAAGTTATCTATTTTAATTTTTACGTTAATAGTTAAAAAAAACTAATTAATAAAACAGACAAATTAATTTGAACAAAGTTGATTGATAAAAACAAAAAAGAATGAATTACTTCGTTACCCTTCGAAATTTGAAAAGAATTTGGAAGCATTTAAACTGTCGAATAGAAAGTCATTTAAACTAGCTTTAAACTTCTTAGCAGATCCTCATGTTTATTTACTCCTCGCGGAGTTAGGCACAAGGCCAGTTTTATCTTACTCCCACAAGTAAGATGTGACCCAAGATCGGGTCGAGCAAGTGGGGTTAAAAGCCAGCGCTCGAGAGGTGAGCACTCTGGCCATTTAAAAATTGCCTGGGCAGCCCCGTCGGCATTCCCCGGTAGGGGCGCCTCAGACAGTAAGCAATAAATTTACTCCTCCCCAAAGAGGGGAGGCGAAGCCTGGGAGGGTGGACCTCCTAGAACTGCACAGGACAGGCGTGCAGTATCCATCGGAACAGATACTACACTTTGATCTTATGTATTAAAAGTTTTTTGGAAGCTAATTTTATAGATAGACATTAAAACAACGTTATCATAACACAATTCGTTATAGTTTAAATTTATAACCATTTCGTTCAGTTAATAATTTAATAACAATACCGTATCATTGTTTCTTTGGCCTTTTGACTAGGAGCAAAATGTAGTATTTGTTGTGTTCTGGTGTTCTGTAATCAGCCAGTTAAGGAGAAATCCTCCTAGACTGAGGCAATTTACATTTTTGTCCCAATCCAGAGTGCTCATTTTTGGGGAGTTAGATTTTCTCAACATTAAAAACTAACCCTGAACACATGAGGGGGGGGGGGTGTAAGTGAATTGGGACTAAACGATTCCGTAATAAATTAATAATCAAATTTGACTCTCAAAATCCTATAATAATAATAAAAAAAATAATTTGGTGACAAAATATAGCATAATTTTAAAAGCGAAACAAAAATGAAAGTAAAAAGATTCCCGGGCAACGCCGGGTAGGTTCAACTAAATAAAAAAAAAGAGAATATTATTTATCTAACCAATAATTTAAGTTAGGTTGTAGAATAGAGACTCTCGGACTTTGTTTTGTCCGAATTTTTTGATAAAAATGTTTTTTTCTTAAATTATATTTTTAAAGTAACGGCTATTTTTTAAACTGTTTTTTATTTAACGATATTGTTATTAAATTATCGATTACTACTCTTCATCTTTTGTTACATTCAAACAATTGTGTGTGTTTGTTAACAAAATGTATGGGAAACGTTTGGCAAAAATTGTATTTTTCTTTGTGTGTTTTTTTTCTACGGAACAAAAATGGCCGCCAGCGATTAAAACATTGAAATAAAGTTAATTTTCAACACTTTAAAAAGTAAATGACTGTCTGTATTCATAAAACTATCAGACAACGTGTGTTTGTGATTCTCGCCTAAATCTGGAATTATTTTTTTTATTTACTATTTAAAAATAAAATAAGGAAAAACAAACGAATTAAAAAAACAAAAACATTTGTAAACATGCCTATATTTTGAATTATTTTTCTTAGCTATCCGCCCGGACAACGCCGAATAAATGCAGATAGTTTTAGAATAAATTATGAATACAATTTAAGATCAACTAATTTTTATCTAAAAAATTACGAAAACTAAGCAAAACGATTTTTAAACATTCCTTTTTCCACAATTCAACCCAGAATATAAATTCACTTTCTAATTTGATTAGCACGGGAAGATTCAATCTACCAGAATGCATTTGAGTTTCTTCCTAATCAAGTCAACCAATTTTAATCTTTTATTATAAGTTAAACAAAAAAAGAATTAATTTAAAAACCTTTGGAATGTTGAAGTATTTAAACTGCCGAATAACTAGCTGTCTATACTCGTCGATGCTCGGGAGTCTTTAATTAATTTTTTATATATATATTTTTCGGATTTTTTAAGTATAATTATAAATCACATAGTAAATCGGTCTTTTAAGTCAATTCTCCCTATACTCTCCAGATTTAATCTCCCTCTGAGGTCATCAAATCTAGCCTATCTTTAACACGCACATTACACATCCATCGCATGATTCTCATCATTTCTCTCCATGCAACACATGTCGGCAACTGGTCAGATTTCATTTTCATACATCACACTGTGTACGCATATATGGTCGACAGTGGTAACACTGCTGTTCAATAATAACAGAAGTTCCCTGAACTTTGGCTAAGATCAAAGTGTAGTATCTGTTCCGATGGATACTGCACGCCTGTCCTGTGCAGTTCTAGGAGGTCCACCCTCCCAGGCTTCGTCTCCCCTCTTTGGGGAGGAGTAAGTTTATTGCTTACTGTCTGAGGCGCCCCTACCGGGGAATGCCGACGGGGCTGCCCAGGCAATTTTTAAATGGCCAGAGTGCTCACCTCTCGAGCGCTGGCTTTTAACCCCACTTGCTCGACCCGATCTTGGGTCACATCTTACTTGTGGGAGTAAGTGAAAACTGGCCTTGTGCCTAACTCCGCGAGGAGTAAATAAACATCCACTTCTAACTCTTGCAATCACACTAGCACCGAATCCACCCTGTGCTCCAATGGTGTCACCAAAGAAATCATAAAATACAATTAATGGCTAATAATAATGCAAATATGAATTGTTCATTAATCCATTTTGAAAATTGTTAAATCCATTTAGTTTTAACAACTAAAACTTTTTTGTCTCTACAATTGTTCATTTTCTATTTGGTTAGTGAAGATGGGAAAAGATTGTTAATTCTAATTTAACAGATGGTTAGACTTTTCATTAAATGTCAAATGTTTATATTTTTCTTAAATAGTTGTAGTCAAGAGGAAAGTTCTCTTGCTCAGTTTGTAGAAAGGGAGTCGGGTGCAATTGAATTTTTTGTGGTACTTGTAAGCATTGAGTACACAAGAAGCGCAGTGGAATAACTGGTAAGTTGAGGGAGGATAACCGATTTGTGTACAAGAAGTGTAAGACAATGGAGATGGATGAGAACTCAGATGTGGGGAAAGTATATCTGGATGACGAAGCTATTGAGATTGTCGAAGTTTTGTTACCTTGGTGATACTATTGGAGCAGGTGCTAGGATGATTGAAGGAATTAGGATTCGATGGAGAACTTCTGTCATTACTAACCAGCAGAGCGTTACCACTCTCTACCAAGGGAAGACTCTATCAGGCATGTATGCAGTTTTTTTTTTAAATGCGTCACCGCTCATCAAGGCCCAACGGCCATTCAAGGACAAGGGTTTATGGTTAGTGCCAGGTGAATGGTGAAACAAACACCTTGATGATTGCAGACCATGGTTGGATCTAGGCTGAATTGATTACTTCAAGAATTTGTTAACATTGAACTTGAAAATGGTCATGCTGTAGTCAACTGGGAAGCAACACCAAACAGGTTTTGGAAAGAAACTCTGCTCATGGAAGTTCCGTTTAGTTTTAGGTACACAGAGGGAGAAAGGAAAATTATTTACAGTGGTTGTAGCTAGACGTGTTTTACAGGAGAAGGGGGACGAGAAATTGGAGCTCAGTCGAGCACCTACCATGAAAACAACAATAGAGTAAAGAAAGACTAGCAACGTCTCTTCTGTGGGAAAGAGGCTGCAGGGAAGAGAAGACAACCCCCCCCCCACTAGATTCAAAAGTTAATTTTGTACTCTGTCAAGGCAGGAGAGCATGCTCTGAGTGGCATCTCCCCAAATGTGGCAACAATACTTTATCTGTGGCCGTACATTCCTCTTATACGAGTAGAGGATTACTTTCTGGAGCAGTAGAATGATCCAACCATTTTTCTAAAGGCATTAGCAACAGATCTGATGTAAATCTTCTACTTCAAATCTCGGGTGAACGTCAGTCTCAGAAGCTAATCAAAACATGGGGCCTCTACAAGGGGAGCTCCATCCATTTCAACTGGGGCAAAGTGTGAATCTGAGCGTTGGTGGTGAAAGGAGAGAAACTTGGTTTTAGATGTATTAAAAGTAACCAGTCACTTTTTCCCCCAATTGCACAACGTGGCTCCATGTCGGAAGAGAGAGAATCAGAAAGATCTTGATCATTAATGCTCTTTGAAGTGTTGTCATAGATGATTGTGTCATCTTCATAAATGTGATTTGGAAGATCATTTATGAAGATCAGGAAGAGGGTTGGGCCCAGAATAGATCCCTAGGGCATTCCAGCATTGATACAATGTACTTTACTTTTGACCACCAACGACTACTATAAACTATCAGAGAGAAAAGATTTGATGATTGAGAAGACATTTCAAGATATTCCCTAACTAGCTAGCTTATGAAGCAGACCTTTGTCCCAAACCCTACCAAAGGCCTTTGATATATCAAGAGATATTGCTCTAGAAATGAAGCCCCCCCCCCCTCAATGAATTCACTGATTTTGTGTGATATTACAGTCAGCACATCAGCTGTTGATCTTGCAGGACGAAATCCATATTGCTTGTCACTGAGTACATTGTTTTTACTGAGGTGGCTGACAATTTCTGGATTTATCACAGACTCAAACTACTCAATCATGACACATAGAAGACTGATTGGTGTGCACTGAGATGCAGAAGACCGATCTCCAGTAATTTTAAATACTGGGCAGACTGACAAAATTTTCCAAAGTGATGGGAAGCTTTTCTCCTTTAGCACTGATTGAACAGTTTTGTCAGAATAGGAGATAGTTCCGGTTGCAGCTTTTTAATCACTATAATTGGAATGGTGTCAGGACCAGTTACCTTGCTGGCATCAAGTTTAATGATAAGTTTGGCAAAATCCTGGACTGATATATAGATGTCGCTCGAAGTGTTTTACAGTAATAAGGGAAACTACAGGGAGTTAACGGCCTTGATCGAAAAGGGTGAAATTTGATGCAAAGTTTTTTTGAAAAAAGCTTAGCTTTATCAGATCCTGAGGAGATCACTTCTGTTCCATCAATGGTTGGAATGGATGTCTTACATCTGTTCAGAATCTTATTTGTTATTCGCCAAAACAGCATCTGCTCGGCCACTCTAAATTTAATGGATTGGGCATAGGACTCTTTCGCGTTTTCTATAACCCTTTTGCAGTGGTTTCTGGTAATCTTAAAGGCTGTTTTTGTTTCAGAGCATCTATTTTGGTAAAAGTAATTGAAATAGTGGTTTCTGTGAACAATGGTGGTGGCGGAGTGTACCATGGCTGGCTGTTTGGTTTCTCTTGGAATTTCTTGGAACTTCCAATACCAGCAATTAACCAATCAGTTATATCGGATACACTACATGACACATTCCTTTTGAAAATAGAATGTTGAGGGATTTCCCATACAAAGGATCTGAGGCTGTCCCAGTCATCCCTCGTGTATCTATACATGCTGTGATGGAAAGAGACATCAGATGTCTTACTGAACATTGTTCTGATCTTAGTTGAGACAACTCAGTGATCAGAAGATCCCAGCAGAGACAGAACAACAGATGAGCACTGTTGAGAACAATTTGTTAGGAAAAGATCACGGAGGCTTACGAAATATCCGTTGGTATCAGGCACGCAGGTACGTTTGTCAACAATCTGGGAAAAATCATGATCAAACCTCCCTACACCATCGGTCTTGTTTGAGTGGACCAGCCATTCAACATTGTGAACATTAAAGTTACCGCGGACATGGATGCATGCAGAAGGGTGAACAGACGGAACATGGTCAATTTTGTCAAAGATATTCTAAAAAATAGTGACTCCGTCATTGTGGGGGCGATAGAGGACATAGATGAATGCTGTGCTGTGAGCAAGTGTTACTTGAAAACACATATAGGGCAATTTGGGATCTTCTTCGGAGATGCCCCTACCACATGGAAAGCCATCTCTAATGTAGGCACAAATTCAATGTCCGTGGCGATCTTGAAGGTTGGGTTTTGATACTATGTGAGAGTAACCTGTAATCATGAAATCGTCAGGGGAAGCTGATGGGCTAATGCCCGTTTCACACAAAAATAATAGGTCCGGTTTGGTCTCCTGTAAGTGGATTTCAACTTTCCGGAATGTTGGAACAGGAAACCTGGTAGTAGGGATCTACATTAGAAGTTGTGGAACTGAGTTTAAGCTTGTATTTTCTTTTGAGACTTTTCTATTTTGAGATTGGAAAACTTTGTGGAAGAGATCAGTAGATGGGTTGAGGGACGGAACACAGAATGAGAAAGAAGATTATCTTTGTTCACCGTTGAAGGAAGTAAACAGTTTGATGATGTATGGAGGTGAAACTTGGCCAGTGTTGTATGGAGAGAAATTATCAGAATGATGCGATGGATGTGTAATATGAAATTTAAAGACAGGCTTAGATCTGATGACCTCAGAGGAAAATTATATCTGAACAGTATAGGGAAATGTGTGCAGAACAGAAGACTTTGATGGTATGGCTATGTTGAAAGATGAGAGTTCTTGAGTTAGTAGATGTAGAAGAGTTGAGGTAGCAGGGTCAGTTCACAGGGGAAGGCTCAAGGAAAATATGGAAGGGAGCATTAAAAATGAACCTGTGCAATAAATAAAGATCTGGCCAGAGATAGGTTACTTTAGAAGTAAATTTTTTAAAGCTGTCCAGCATGCCAACATGTAAAACGGACGTTAAACCAATGACGATGTGATGATTAGACAGTGTATGTATTTATTTATTATTTTTTTTACTTATTATTAATCAAATAATTTATTAAACTGCAGTAGTGTAAACTCAAACATTATTTAAACGTCCTATTTCGAACTTTATTAATTTTCAATTCCTTGCCTTCACTTGTATACAAGTTTTCTGTATTCATCTTTCTATCAGCGTTCCCGCTGATTTGTCACCTGTGGCTCTTAGCTTCTCATTTAATAAGTAAAGTCAGTCTCTTTATTGTTTCTTTGTCATCGCTATCTTTCTTCCTACAAAATCAATATTTGATTCTGGTTTGTCAGTTTTTCTTGTGGATCGTTGCAGCATGTTGTTAAGAAGAATAAAATGTAATTCGATTTAATTCTTTTTAGAAAATACTTTGACTGGATCTGAATTATTTTCATACCAATGCTATATTAAAAGGGGGAAACAGACATAAGTTTTTTAAATTTTTTTTTTTTACTTATATTCACCCCAAACAAGGCACTTTGCACTGAGATGTAAGGGGCTACTGTGAATTAGTGGGCATCCTAAGTGGTGAGTTGTGCAGTGAGATGTTTGTTCACATTACAGTTAAATTTGTACATGTTGATACAGTCAGAGAAATAGGGAGCAGGGAGGAAATCCCAAACAAGCAGTTTGAGGACAGAAGCTATTAGAGTAGAAAGCTTTCCGGTATCTGGGGCCCTGTACAGTGAATGGGTGGGATTTTGTTGATTGTCAGGTTGGTCGAGGATATTTACGTTGAGGGGGCACAAGTGCAAGTAAGTTCGTCAGAGCACATTCTATTAAAGAGATGCAACATTGCAGCGATGGGGCTGAAGCTTTGCACACAGTGGAGGACCTATTAGATTAGACAAAAAAGAGCCTCTAAGAGGTAGAGACCAGTGGTTAGTTCACCAGCCCAGATGTGGCAACGATACTCCATGCATGGGCAAATGGTGGCTTTGTAGAGATATAGGATACTGGCCTGGTAGAGAGCTATCTTCTTGACAGCAGACTTGGCAGTATCTCCTATCTACTCTAAATAGTTACTTCCCTTTGTTTTGAATAAAACAATATTTGGAAAAAAAGGCAGAGTTTAAAAAAACACAAACAAAAGAAATTGCAAGTAAAAACATTACCAAGCAATGCTGGGGCGGTAAAGCTAGTAATATATATATATATATATACACACACAATATATAAAGTTATCTTGTAGAACTTTTCAACTTAGACCCATATAGCAATTGATGTGACAGATTTTATTCTGACGAACCAATTTTTCCTTTCTGTTAAAAAAATAAAATGCTAACGTATTTATGCGATTTAAAATGATAAAAAAAGAACATGAAACGAAAATGAAAGTAAAGACTCCTGTGCAATGCCGGGTTGATACAGCTAGTTTATTATATATATTTTTCTTTTTCTTTTTCAGCCTCAACCACGGAAGTGATGTGCCTGACGAATTAGCAATAAACCTATTTATTTCTGATGTCACCATTTTGGGAAATGTACCTGCAGTTCAGTTTACAGACTGCGATGCAACCAAGACTAAGGAAAACACTCCATTAAGGATCTCCCTCCCTTCGATTGTAATTTTTTTTCTTTTTTAAAAAGTTATTTGATAAAGTCGAAACGAACAAAACTCCCAAGATGTCTGAAACGTTGTACACCGTTCAGCCTCTGCCTGACTCGACGATTCTTCCAAACAATGCCAATGTCATCACTGCTGAAGAAGAGGAAGAGAAGATCGAGTACAAGCCGTTTGAACTCTTAGAACATCTGAACCACACTGCTGCAGCTCAAGCCCTTGCCAATTCCCTCAACCTTCAAACGGCCGCAGTGCTGTCACCAACGAACACGCTCACATCGACTCACCTGCCAGATGACCTAACACAAACCCAACAACACATCGCCTTGACGCAAACGGTAGCTCCCATTACGCATAACATGATCCCCCAGCCTTTGTCAACGGTGTCGTCCTTTATGAACATTCGTAAAGAGAAACCCTACAAATGTGAAGTTTGCCGTAAGGGTTTCTCAGTCCGTGCCTACCTAAAGCGACACCAGCAAATACCAGATCAGGAGAAGCACTTTAGCTGCTCGTATTGCCAAAAGGTGTTCCCGCAGAGGGACCGCCTCAAGAACCATGAGCGAACCCACCTCGGCGTGCGTCCGTTTACGTGTGAATATTGCAAGAAAAATTTCTCTCGCAAGGATCACTTAAAGAACCACCAACGTTGCCATACGGGGGAGAAACCGTTTAGGTGTACCGTTTGTAACCGTGCCTTTTCACAGAGGGACCGTCTCCGGAATCATGGCCGTACCCACACTGGTGAAAGACCGTTTCAGTGTCAGGTAAGCACTTTTATCTATTCTCGGAACCAAATATTTTATTTTCATTATTTACTAGAAAAAGAAATACCCACCGTCTCGGCAGCAATTAATCTAACTTTAATTAATAATATTAATAATAATATTAACATCTTCAATATATATATTGCATATATATAAGAAAATAGGACAATACAAATTATGAATGAATAACGGAATAATAATGTATTAGAAACTATTTTAGAAATAAGTATGTAAATTAAGCATACCCATATCTTTGTTTAGGTGTTAGTGAATTACTATATATACAATGTTTCAAAATATTATGTTGTCTCTTCTTCTTGGGTCATCCATCAATTGATGGTCAAACATTCACAAAGTTTGTGTGCCATGATGCTCGCTCACTCATTGCAGCCAGAAGCTCCAATCTCGAGAGGCCAGTGTCTTTCTCTAGTAGAGTCTTGATTATAATATGAGGCCTCTCAGCTCGCTGCTTGACCTCTGGGAACCACAGAAGCACTTTAACAGGTTCATCGTGTCGTTGAGATACATATCCAGTCAAAAGTTGGCGTTGAACAACTGCACATATGTATGGAAGGACACCATACAGTATAATAATTATGATGTATCATTGAGTTAAATAAGCCTGATCTGTTTTGATGTTAATATACTTCGAATAAGTGGAAAAAACTTTCACATTTTTTTTCAGTTAGATACTTTCTAGATTTTTCCTTCATGTATGTACCGAAATGCTATTGGGTATTTGCATCCCTGGTGCATACACATCCTAAAAGGACTTGTTAAACTTCCTATTTGTGGGCCCCAATTTCCTCACTCGGAAACTATACTTTGCACGCAACAAACCTGTAACAGTTATGAGATACAAGGTGACTCCAAAAAAATGCCACCCATAGAATCGCGAATAAAATTCACAATCTCTTCTGCAGTCCAAACGTATTGTTATTAACGATTCCATGGGTTGCATTTTTTTGCCCTGTTTTATACTACAAATTTAATTTTGTTTTAGATATCCGAAATTCAAACATTTTGAAATCGTCAGACCTCCAGTTCGGGTCTTTAGTTGAACCATCAGTTTGCCTCTAGTATAGAATGCCATGACTCACTGAAT
This sequence comes from Sepiola atlantica, assembly GCA_963556195.1. Classification (NCBI taxonomy): domain Eukaryota; kingdom Metazoa; phylum Mollusca; class Cephalopoda; order Sepiida; family Sepiolidae; genus Sepiola; species Sepiola atlantica. The sequence goes on along the minus strand of OY744525.1, from coordinate 86,080,406 downwards.
CCTCCAGGGTTCCACGCAAGTCACCTCTTCCTCCTGTTGGTCCTGCGGATTCACTCCATTAAAAACCTATTGGCACCAGTGAATCAATAAATCTTTCTTTGCGCCTATCTCAAAATACGAGAGTTTTTAAGAATTTCCCACTTAATTCAGGAATTTAAATCAAAATGTGTCACTTAATCACAATTAACTTAAGAAACTTTTGAAAATTATGACAAACAAAGTTGTTTTGTTTTTCTTTTTAAAATCACAAAATTACAGGCATCGTTCAAAATAAATTTCACCAGATTTAAATTTACAATGTAATTTTAGATGAAAGTCAATTCCGGTTTGGAAGCAAGTGTTGCCACAACACTTGCTTCGTTATACTCATCATCACAGAGGCAGCCATTTCAATCAGATTTTTTTTTTTTGTTACAAAAGGCTCGCGTGACCTATAATCTTGTATCTTTCTCCATCTCTCCTGAAGACTAGTCCAGTCTAATAATATTAAAGTAGCAGTGACAATGGCATATATTTATACTATCAATGTCTTCTGCTATTTCTAGTCTTTTTCATTTCTTCCTTTTATGCTGCTGTTGAAAAATCTCGAAATTTTTGTTTTATCCGACACATTTATGAATCCGTGTCTCAGTGGTACTTATTTAAATCTGTAACGTTGCGTGGAATCTTCTCGTCAACGGAGATTGATGTGACATAAAATAAACGCACTTCACATTTGAAAAAAAAAATAAAAAAATCAGTTACCTTATTACCAAGCAAACAACATTAATGACCCAGATAATATCTTAAACATCCTAAAACAAATGAAAATTCTTTACAAAAATCTAACAGTTAAAAAATCAAAAAAAATCTCTCACACATTGTGAATAATATCAAAAGCTTCCACGCTTCAAAAATACCTTCACCAAAAGACGTATCACAAATATAATCTTCTTGGCTCTGAATGATCCAACAGTGGTTGATGAGCCGTAAAACAAAATCAATCAATCTCGGCAACAGAAAACAACTGAGTCTCTCGTTGACACCTGAGTTATTTGTTCAATAGGTAGTCATTAGTGATGGGACGATTCCAATATTTTTACTGATTCCGATACAATTACCAATTCTCTTCTAAATTTCGGATTCCAGTACAATTACTGATTTCGATTTTTCTTAAATTTCTAAATATTTAGTTATAGAGTTGTTGTTTTTTTAATTTTTCGGATTACCGTGAAATCCCGTGCAATGTGTGCATGTATTTTCTCAAATGTATAAGTACACTTGTGGTGGTGATGGGGGGGGGGGGGGGGGGGGTGTACATTACATGATTAAATCTAACTATTTTTTCTTTAATCTTTTGCGCATAATTGATTGAAAATAGTGATTTGATAAACTTGTGAGATTTACATCAATATATTTCACTTGTGCCAATTTTTGCCTATTTATCCAGTCGTGACATTTTATCTGTGCCATTTCTTCTGGTGCCATTTTTACCTAAATTCTTGTTCTGATGTATAAATTTTAGTTTTACTGGTAATTTAAGAAATTTATCATTTTACGAGGGGCGTTCATTAAGTAATGCCCCTGACTCATTTCCCATAGCAGTAGATTAATAAAACTTGGCACAGTTATTAGTCTTTCTCTACATAGGAACCACCCAGAGTTATGCATTTCTTCCATCGTTTGATGCAGCTCTGGACACCGTTTTTGTAGAACACCCCAGGTTGGTCGTCCAACCACGTCATAACTTCAAGGCTGCATCATCTGGGAAACGCTTTCCTTTCAAAAACAACTTCATGACTGGGAAGAAATGAAAGTCAGAGGGTGCAAGGTCAGGAGAGTAAGGGGGATGGGGAGGATTTCATAGCCACACGCCCGTGCTTCTGATCTGGCGACATGCGAGTTGTGGACCAGAGCATTGTCCTGCAGGAGGAGGAGGATACCTTTGCTGATCTTGCCCCGCCTCTTGATTTTGATAACTTCTCTTAATTTCATCAAAAGTGAAGTGTAATAGGCTCCTGTAATTGTGGTACCCTTTGCCAGGAAATCTGTCATCACTACTCCGTCCTGGTCCCAGAAGACTGTGAACATGACCTTGCCAGCGGAGTGCTGCACCCTTGCCTTCTTTGGAGGTGATGAGCCAAGTGCTTCCACTGCATTGACTGGGCTTTGGTCTCTGGATCATAGTGATGGACCCAAGTTTCATCCTGTGTAATCAGTCTTTTGAAAAACTTTGACTCATCTTCTTGGCACATCTCCAAATTCATCCTCGAGCACTCAATGCGTTCTTGCTTCTGGAAAAGTGTGAGCAACATGGGAATCCATCTGGCAAACACCTTATCCATATGTAAATGGTCATGAATGATAGTTTCCACAGACCCTGTACTAATCTTGGGCTATTTGGCGAATAGTAATGCGTCGATCTTCCAAAATGGCAACCTCAACTTGACGGACAGATGCCTCATCAATGGCTGAAGAGGGACGACCCGGTCTGGGAGCTGTTTCCACAGACTTCCGGCTATGTTTGAATTCACGATGCCAGCGTTTTACAAGGTCATATGATGGGGCATCATCACCATGAGTTTCTTTCATTTCATCAAAAGTCTCCTTTGGTGTGAGTCCTTTCAAATACAAAAACTGAATCACTGCGCAACACTCAACTGGCTCCATTTCACACCTGACTCAGTTCAAACACCTGTAAATCAGAAACCACAATTAGTTCAGAGCTGTCTTTTGCAACATAACACATACATATATAAATCATTACACATGCAAAATTTCATCTAGATCAGACAACTGGAAGTGGATCAGGGGCATTACTTATTGAACGCCCCTTGTATCATTAGTACTAGCGATAGAAAATTAAGTTTTAAACAAAAACAAACAAAAAATAATTTTTAAAGAATCGTTTTTGAAACCGGAAAGTAGGCTAAAAATTTTCCGATTCCGATCCACCCCAAAGTTCCGATTCTCGATTCGGATTAATCGTCTCAACACTAGTAGTCATGTCTAGTTGTGTAGGTGTTCATAGCAGTGATGAAGAAGCAGAAGTTTGTCTCCATCTTTTTTCCTTGTATCCGTAATAATGCAACAATTAAAAATAAACAACAAATAACTCCATTACTTTCTCTGGGATTTGGTTTAATTTATACAGCAACTTACAGTAAATACATCAAGATAAACTGCATCTTCCTAACCAACCCCCTTGGGGGTGGAGAAGAGCCTCGAAAACGGACGTCCGTTAACCTTGAGATTAAACCCCCAACCGCAAGAGAGAGAATCGATCTCAGTTCTCTGCCAAGTACTTCTTCCTATGAAGCAACTCTCTATACACGTCAGCCTAACTTCTAATTTACCATCGAATGGGCAATTCCTTTTTCTTACTTAATTTCACCTTAAATAATGTTCACAAATTTTAAATCAGAGATGTAAGTTCTCCGCCCTCTCGCGGAATTCTGCCTTTTTTTAAAATCCATAAAAAGCGGATTTCCACTTAAATCACTGTTTGCTGAAATCCATTTTTCTTTTGCTATTGCTTAGAGCCCTACTTCCTTATTTCTCTTTCCTCCGCTTTCTCGCTTTATTTTTTTGTTTTTCTCTCTTCCTCACTCCGTCTTGTCTCGCCCTTCTTTCCCCCTCTTATGGCAGTTTATGAAAACTGGAAATGTTAAATTTGCCCTGAAAGCGAAGACTTCAAAACGATGGAGGCAGGAAAATTAGACAGCGTCTGTTTCATCAAAGAATGACACCCCTTCCTCCCGACATACGCACTTGTGTCTTTCCCCTAATTTTGACTTTCTCAGTTAAAATTGATTGGAGTTGTTTTTTGAGCAAAGTGTAGTATTTGTTCTGATACTGCACTCAGTCATTTCTGTCTTTGATTGATGAAGAAGGGATACTTATAAACTGAGCCAATTTTTATTTATGTCCCAATTCAGAGTACTCCATTTTGGGGAGCTGAATTTTCCCCACATTAAAAACAGACCTTGTGTCTAACTCTGCCCTGATGGGGAGACATGTAAATAGGGACTATAAAAGAAGCTAAATTGCTAAAAAATCGAAAAGAAAACAAAATACTGTTAGAAACATTTCTTATAAATGTCACCAATCGTGCGAAAACGTAATATTCTACCAGTATTTTGTTTAATTTTCGATTTTTGAGCGATTATCAAGGGTCCTCGTATAGGGCTTATGGCCAGCCATTTTTTAATGTTTGTTCTAACTGAAAAGAGTGGACACTAGGTTTTGTTTTGAACATAAACACGGTTTAAAATAAGTTAAAACAGAAATAAACTTATCCAGGTAGGTAGAAGAGTAACTTATCTTGCCTTTGGTAACATTTATTTGTTGCATATTTGTTTTTTCACCCCTTTGTTCTGGTAGTTACAGTAATAAATACTCTAGCTTTCTAATATACTGATCATGTGTATGCAATTCACACCTTAAGGTTAATTAATGTACATATTGCTTTGCAAAAGGACATCTCATTAATTCACTATTCGTTCTTATTGTTTTCTTATTCAATTATTGCAAATAGTTCTATGTATATTTTTTATATTGTGGATAGAAACTTCGTATTTATGTAAATAAAGACCAATGCATATTTATTTGTGTGCGTGTATAATATATACTTCCATCCTGTCACACGAAAGTTAGCGAGTAAAACATGTGCCTTTTTTAGCAGGACAAAACCAATTTCAAGTTATGAGAGGTAGTTAAGCTTACCCAAATGAATTTGGAAAAAAAATCCTTCACTCTAAAAAGTCAATGGTGGGTGTTTTTTTTTTTAGGTAATCAGAAATGATAATAATTTATATATATGAAAAATTAAATTACTGACGTAATTCAATGATTTTTATATGTATATTTTAGTAGTAATATATCTAGATAAATAGCGAGTGGTGAAGCGTTTTTCTTTTTTTCGTCATTTTTGACGGAGAGAGAATTACTTTGTTTGTCTTTCTCTTGTTGGGCAGAACCGTAAAGCTGCCAATACTCTAAATCAAAGGGAGGTAATTCATCAAACCCGACGCAGTAATAATATTAATGGAGCCTTTGTATATGGTAACAAGAAGCAGACAACTGATTTAAAAAAAAAAACAAAACAACAAATTAATTGATTTAATTAAAAAGAACTGTGAACCAAATTTTGTATAAGAAAGCTGTAAAAACGAGAATGGGACACAAAAATCGAGCAAAGTGAAATATTATTTGTGAATTGGATGACGCAGATTTTTTTTTTTTGTTTCATTTTTATTCACACCAAACAAGGCAAATAAAGAGTAAGGGGCTACTGTGATAGAAGTCAGATTTTTTTTTTTGGGGGGGGGGGGGGAGCAGTCTTGGTGGGAAGCTGGGCAACAAGATGTTTGTTCACATTACATTTAATTTTTTGTATGTTTGTACTATTAGATAGTACACACATGAAATACTGATTATATTATATATATATATATATATATATATATATATATATATATAATATATATATATATGTTATTAGATGTTTATTCTATTATATTGAGTGACTCTGCAAGTTTTACTTTTTTGTAAATATTAGGAACAAGATTTATGCAAATAACTTTAATTCAAATAAAGTTTAAAGCGAATATTTTATTTTTTTTCTATAAAGTGAAACTTGTATAAAATTCTTTAATTTCTTACTATTTAGACATTTTATTGTTTTTTTAATTCAATGGAGACATCAATTGTGGAAAGTTTTTTCTACATTAAATAGTTAGTTGTAAATGTGTGATTTTACAAAATTAATTTAATTCATTAGATTTTCTACCGTTCCTGTAACCAGAAAAATGTGAAACTGCCATGACTAAAAATTCTGGAACAAAACAAATCTAACCGCACACTCACACTAAACCAAAAAAGTATTAGCTATTTTAACTTTGTGGAATTTCCTTGGGTACTGTTAATTTAATACTTTCATCATTACCTACTGATGTTATCATCTATCTACGTTACCTATTTGGTGCTTCGGGGTTACCTGGGGCTTATACCTGATGCGCTATTCAGTGTGTTAAGCCGGCTTCATCCAAAGGAGGAAATTTCTAAGATATATTAAACTCACAAGTCATATCCAAATGCATGTATATCTTGGATCAGGGGAGATGACAACGTTAGATTTTTTGCAGTGTCTGGTATTTCCAAATGGTCATCCATCTTGTACTGACCAGGCTCAACGTTGCTTAACTTCAGTGATCTAATGAGAACCTGTGTGTCAATGTGATTGTGCTGGGGGTTGCCTAGGTATGAATAAAGACTCCAGTTATACTCTTTTTCACAGCCCTGATCCCTCAGATTCTTATTTTTAAATTTATATAATTTTTCAATTTTAATTCGTTCAGGGGAAATAACTTAAAAATGATAGAATTATTTCCCTTGATTTCTTGAATGGAAGAACACAACTGATAAATGGACCCCATACATTGAATGTCATCTAACATCTTCTGTAAAGTTTCATCGTTCCAAATTTCACTAAGGTTTATATTGAGCTGTTGCATAAACAATATTCTTTATCGAAGGATAAAAAAAAAAACTGGTTAATATATTACCTTCAGTACTTTTGAAAATCAATTTTAATCAGTTTTGAAAGAAATTTTCTGCAAAGTACAGTCCTCTCCTCTCACTCTGTAATGCCTTAAATTGAAAACATAAAAAAATGTTAAAACTCTGACAGTTTCAATTTGAACAGTATCAAATAATTTTTTAAAGTAAAAATAATGTTTTAAAAGCCTAATATAATTGAATTGTACTGATATTTTGTACATCAAAAGTCTTTTAGAATAAGAATTAAAATCTTCTGATTAAAGTTTTATGGCTTCTAATTATATACTAAATGTGGAACCCCAGTAACAGCAGCAGAGAAACAATTTCTGAAATATTCGATGTTTATTTGGATGTAATACTTAATACTGATTGGATCAAAATACTTAATCTCGATTGGTTGCCTCTATCGAACTTCAACCAATCAGAAATCTCCCCTCTTGGAGCCAGGCACATGTTCACATTATATAAGCAAGCACCCAAACGCTGTCATTAGTGATATGCAGTGAGAGACCCAACTTGCTACAGGAACCTATGTCATTCACAACACGGTGTTACTCACTGCTACACATATTCTTGGCAGGTAAATAAACTTTGGCTACCAGCATCTTCGCAAACAACACAAGTCACAGTCATGGGCATCTAAAGACAACAACAGTTTATCAGTTTCATGAACTCACTCCCAAGTCCGCATACATACAGATATAATTTGCAACGGCTTTGGCGTAATGATCATGCCATGGTCAGGTGGGTGTGTGGCTGTAAACTAAAGGAAAAAATCCCTTCGGCCATGCTCTTTCAGAAGCTTGGTATTGGTGAGATTTTAGATGCCATATGTGCTCAGCATCTCAATTGATTTGGTCATATACGGTATGCCACCTCCTGCATCGACTTGATAACATGCATGTATACCCTAGGTACAGGGGTGCGTCGAAGACCGAGAGAGATCTGGCTTGAGTGTATATGCAGTGACTTGACCGTTTGCAACATAACTGGTATCAACCTTTTGAACCGGACCACATGGAGAGCAGGCATGAGATGCTGCCTGGTGTTGCTCACCATAGAGTCTGAGACACTCATAGCAGCTTGAATACCAAAACTGGATAACACCACTTTCTTCCTCTAGACTCTTAAACTCTTCTTGACTTTTTACTTTTTTGCTTGTTCGACAAGACGAAAATAAAGTTGATATATTATGTATGAATAGACTTTGTCATTACTTTTGACTGCCTATTTCTACATTCATAATTTCATCTTGCGGTACCTGGGTTTTGTGAATTAACCATCAACTTGTTGGAAGATGAGGGGAGACGGGTCATCAGTCATGAATGAAAAAGCACACGAGTAGGTGCTCTTCCACAAAAAAATACACATCACATGCACACCCTATGATATTGAAGAAAAAAAATATCACTATTGAATTTTACATAAGATTTTAATTTTAAAAAGTTGTTTCATCTTGGTATAGAGCTTTGTTTTCAATTTCATCCTGGATAGAAAAATTTAGTAAGCGATGACTTAAATCATTAATTTGATCTTCGTGACACCAACACTTGGTGTTATTATATAGTATAGCCAAACTGAGTCTTCAGATTGCAACAAATATTGTCCACATAGTTCATGTACAGTTGTCTGTGCAATTCATCATAGTAGTATTAATGGGTGTAGAGTTGTCTGCCTCTCTTTCTTTCATAGCAGCGCCTATAATAACTGTCTTGCTGTAGTAATTGAAAACAACACATTTGCTGAGGATCATAATACTTTTTTTATTTTAGTATATTTTTCTATACGGCGCTGGGAGGGGGGAAATTCCTAATTTGTTAATTTAATAAATTGAAGTATCAGAAAACGAACAAATGAATTTTGTGTTTCCAGATAATATTTAAATATCTTCTGTTTCTCATATCAAACATTTGAACCTGACATATAAAGTCTATTATGCTCCTGTATTTAGATTTGTTTAGAATTTCATTGGAATAATTTATTTTCTTACTGTTTATTCTTACTGTTAAAAAATGTTTGTTTTTATTTGACAGCTTTTTAAAACGCAAATTCTGCCATCTTTAATGGCTTACCATACATGAATTATCTACCTTTGGAAATAAAAACGGCAAAAGATTTAATGCATTATCTGACAAAGATTCTGATTTATGCAGGGTGTTTGGAAAATCGACGGCATAACTTTGGGATTATGTTCTATATGTGTAAAAAAGCCTCTTTGTGTATTGCTTTTGTAATGACACTCTATTGTAAGTCTAATTTCCTTTGTCGTCCATTTCTTCCCCTGCTTTGGTTTGTGTTAATCATATTTATTTAACTATATTTGGTCTGCTGTATTTTGTTAGCTGAAATAAGAAAGGCCAACACTTGCAGGATACTGACCGGATCCTCCATGTTGACTATCAAAGGATCCCCTGCTGATCATGATGCTTTTGTTTTTCAAAGTGTATGGCACAACACCAGGCCCAGGCTTATATTATCTGTGATTCTGTCACAAGAATAGTGTTTGTCTATCCCATATGTGGAAATAACAGTGCACTATAACACACTGTGTACGTGTTAGATATTTTACAATAGAAAATGTTGATTAGTATTTCAGGGGGCTCCAGGTTGGGAAATTCATCTCGACTTTTTTTTTTTTGTCATTGGAATCGCACATCGCTGGTATTTGTTTTAATGGCTTATAACTCTAAAAATCAAGCGTTTCCAGACTTAATGTTTATGCAAACTTCTTTTCGTTATTTAAATATAAAGAGGTTATGTTATATAATGTGTTTACATTTTTTATATTTGTCAACTGTTTTTAAAGCATGAATTTTATATGGCATTCCTTTTCGTATTTTAGTACTTATAGTATTTCTGCTTGGGACCTATACAAAGTACAGCACTACTAGATAAACAGCATTACCTTACGATGGCTCGTGTAAGTCGAAAGGTTGGATATTAATGAATTTTGTATGTTCGCAGCAAAAATACTACATAACTATAAATATTTATAGTTATGTAGTATTTTTGTTGTGCTTGAAAGACGACAAACACTGATGTCTAAATATATAATGATACATGTTGATTGTCGGTGGTGGTGAACAAGTCCGGGTGAGTGAGGAAGGTGAAGGGCGCACAGGAATTGATGGAAGTGGTTTTCTCAAACTCGATTGCCACTCGACTCGATCTCAATTTGGGTTAGTCTATATAATGATTTGGGACACCCACATATCCATCTGCAAACACCTATGTTGTGATTTTGCCTTCACTGTCCATGTAACCACGCCCCTAGGGCGTTTATTTAACGATGGAGTATTCGTCTGCGCGTTAGGGATAGGGGAACCTTTTACAGATAAACTTTACAAGTGGTTTTGAATCAATCAACAAATATTTTATTTCCGAAGAGTTGTGTTTCCGTGTCAATCAGATGCATTTTGTTTCTTCTGGCCAGGTGTGTGTCTGTGTCAAGTACGTTTTATTCCTGTCAGGTGACATTTTTGGTACACCCGACCCGATGTTAAGCAGTTAGATTCTTGGTATACTTCATTTTAAAAAAAACTGCGTGTTGTGAGTTGTCTATCAACAACCGTTTGTTTAAATTGGATAAGCTTTTTTCTTTTTTGTATTTTTCCTTTGTTTTTTTCTATTTTTTCTAAATAAACATTTTTTTTAGCTATTTCTAAAATCTTCATCTAGTCAGGAGATAATAGTTACACTATCTAGTTATAGATACACTTAATTCTTAGATGGTCACATTTAAACTAGAAACATGGTTTGGAAAATAATGAAACGAACATTTATTTGTTGAGCGGGACGCATTTATCGAGCTTGTTATGCATGATCAGACAAATATTGACATAATGTGCCTTAAACATTTCTCTTGCCACTTTTACATGGGTCTTATTCAACAAACATTAATCTCCACGAGTACATGTCCGTCCTCCACCTTCATCTTCAAGGCTCACTACCATTACAGAATTTCTGAAACCACCTTCATGTTCGATTACTTATTAACCCTTCTCCATATGCTCTGCTGATATTGGCGGTTGTTTTGGAAACATGACAGAGTTAGAATTCGTGCAAGAAAAGTCTACGCATTTCTTCTTTTTTTTTCCTCTTCCTTATTAAGAGCTTATACGCTTCAAAATTGTATTCTGAAAAAAAAGTTTTGAAACTTTATTAAAGAATATACATCAATTAGATCATCTATTGTACGTTTTTTCATTTTTTCATTACTTCATCACTTATCTTTCCACAGTGGCTGGGCTCTGAGGAGTGTGGGGGGGGGGTGCAAGCAAGCATTTAGCTGTAACTTTGGTATCCTTTGTGGTTGGCCTTCGGCGGTGGAAGCCATATTGTGCATTGGCCGCCATCATTCAAGATGTAGTGCAGGCTAGTGAAGAATCCGGCTCCACCTGACCAGAGTGAATGCCGTTGCAACAACAACCCCCATTCGTTTATGGCAGGGGCGGGCAACCTCCGGCCCGCGAAGACTTAGCGTCCGGCCCACCACCCTGCTATGCTTTATTATGCAATCCGGCCCGTGGACCTCCCAGTAAACCTCATATCATTTTGTGACATAGACGTAAAATACTTTCAATTAAGATTTACAGTGGGATAAAAATGTATAAATATCAGCGAGCGATGATGCATGTATATTTCATTTTTCTTTAAATATTAATTTCAAATCTTTGGCCTGAGATAAAAATAGAAAAAGAGAGGAAACGAGAGACGAGGAAAGGGCATGAAACATAGAACTTATGTGAGGTGTGTTAAAACGAATGCTGGATCAACTTGCTACTTCCCCCGTCATTATTTTTTATGATTCCAAAATGACTCTTCGTCGGCGCCTTTTATAACATCACATACGGAAGTCTCTTGAGAAAAAATATCAGATTTGTAGAATGTTGAATGCAATTTTTGTACAATTTATTCATGTAAACAAAATATAGTAATTCTGAGATTTCGTTTTTCACTCCGGCCCGCGATCTCCTTTCAAACGTCTCATCTGGCCTTCGCTCTGAAAAGGTTGCCCGCCCCTGGTTTATGGTGATTAAGAGCTCGTTGGAAGCGTATGGGGGAGTGGAATAAAGAGAAATTGATTTGAACCAAAAAAATTTTAAATTTTAGAAATTAAAGAACTTCAAATAGCCATAACTTGGAAAGTCTTTGAACTTTAGGACTCAAGCTAAAATCAACTTGGCGTCGGTAGCTTCCGGATGTTTACATAGCCGGAAAAAGCTGAATGAAAAGTCAGTTGCCTGTGTCCCCAAAATGTTTTGCATGTTAAATTTTTTTTTGGAGAAAAATATCACTGAACAAGTGTTAAAACTGTGTTAGGTTAGGGGTACTTATCCAGATTAGGACCCAAGTTAAAATCGACTTGGTGTCGGTTAGGGTTAACTTGTGTCCTAATCTTGATAAGTACTGGGTTATAGTTATAAAATTTCTGCATGAAAAAGTTTGTTTTTTCACTAAGTTTTTCTTTGGCTATTAGTTTTTTTTTCTTGACAAAATTGAATCACTCCTTCGTGAGACATAATAACCTGTGCTAACTCGAAATTCATTATCGCTTTGATCAATTTTCAAGCAATTAAAATGTTAACTTGTCGTCTGCTTATTTTCTCGCATTATGATTGGATAAGCGCTTCAGCATTTTCTGTACCACTCTTACTTAAAAGGTGAACTTGTTCAAGCAATCACAAACTTGTCGTTGCAAAGCAAAGCAAATCCTCGTCAAATTATCAAAACTCATGTTGCTTTTCAAAAATGCCCGAACCATTCAAATATAGTTTACTCTCTCTCTCTTCTCTAGGCAGGTCCCTCCGCACTCAACGATCCAGCTTATCCCATCGATGTAAGTTCTGTTGGAGAAATCCTAAGAGATGAAGAGGCCAGGTCGTAATTTGTAATTTCTTTTGATCAGTCGGTGACGACTGATACCATGGGGAAAGGTATTAACCCACGAGCCCCTCCCATCTATAGATAAAACGGAAACTTGTGCTAATACTTGTATAGAATGTAATGTTTGCAATAAGTATTTAATTTTGGTATTAACTAACTTAAAAATCTGTCAAGCTGTAAGACTAACAAGACAAGTCTTTTATTGTATTCTGGCATTAAATAATCTTCCTTCCAAAATGTTGATATGCCGTAAAACCAACAAACCAAGCTTTTTTATTTAATTATTAGCAGCAAAACCCGACGTTGCTCGGGATTGAATGAGGATCACTACTATGCACTTTTTCACTATGCTCATAACACCATATTACTTTCTTTGTTTTTACTAACCCTCTCCTCCCGTTTCACCCCCTAATATAGTCGGAAGAAGTCGAAATGTTGGAAAACTCTTTGAATTGGTGTCTTATATGTATGGTTTAAATTGACCCCGACGTGATCCCATTCTTCCTCGAAGTAATGGCGCCACAACTAAATAGATATGCAGTTTTATTCATGGGAACACAGGAAAAAAAAATGAAGATAGTACAATGAGCTGATTCATGTCAGTTAGACGAAATAGTATTCTGGAGTTCCTCGACCCGTCTACCATTGGCCTAGGTAGCGAGTGCAGGATATACGTCTTGCCTGTTTGAAAGAGAAGTTGGAACTGAAGATCCACGTGGTTTGGCTTTCACGCCAAAACGGTTCATCGCGTATGAATTTAGTTACACACAGAAGTGCCATACGCCCACGCGATGAAGAGGTGATGATTACATAATCGCCGAGCAGGATTACAATCTCACTGCCAGTCATGTAGACCCATACAAAATAGTTCACTCATGTAACTGCTACATTACATAAATATATGAGTAACTTTGCACTCGTGTGGAAGATTCAAGTGATGTAATGGTCTAAAACAGTAGAATTTCATTTTTTATTAAATTATTTTACATCTTATTTTGTCCTCTAGTTCTCGCATTCCATGAGCAATGTTTCTTACAAAGGGGAAGAATTGCTGTTTTTTATGGTTGTAATCTTTTCATCTAACACTTATCGTTTGCTAGTTTTTGACCTTGAAGTAGTATTTTTTTTTAGCTCCTTACATCAAGTGGCTTCATGCCTTGTCTGGAGTTGTTTCCATAAAAAAAATACAAAAAAATATTTTTTATTCTCTTAAAAAAATTGTGCTCACTTTCCATGTTTAATAGAATTTTATCTGACTTTTATTTTGAAAAATATTTCTTGAAATGAGATTCCTGTTCCATATGCGATAACCTGTGATCCTTCGGGTCTCAGTTCGTCTCTGATCTATTTTAATGGATCACATCATAAATTATCTTCCAGTGTTTTCAACTAAGTGAATTAACTAATACATTCATGAATACAATGTGTCAGTTTTAAAAACTTTGAAATTTACACATCGTAATCCGTAATTCATGGCTTACGGTAAAGAGATACATATAATCAGAAAGAGTACACAATTTTACATAAGAGTACCAAGTTTTTTAAGAATAGCTTAAAATTAAATAAATGGTGGAGAAATTACTGAATTTCTTAAAATGTTGAGGTTCATATTTTGGCCCATTTTTTTTTAAAAGGGATTATTGAAGAAAGATGTCCAATGAAAAACACAAATTTTGACACTTTAAATTCGTATAACTTTTGAACCATTGATGGTATTTGCATAATTCAAACGGTTTTTAGCTTCTTTTACACGGCTCTATTCACCCACATTGATAAAATGACAATTAATTCAAAACAAAAAGTTAACTTGCAATGCTAATTGATTTAAATAACAGTAAGCCATTCTGATGGTAATATAGGAATGATAAATGAAAAGACTTTTGCATTTATTCATTTAGATAATAACAACTCTGATAATCTTGCTTGGTTGATTTTTTTTTCATTATCAGTTAAATAAGCAGGGGGGAGGGTGAATAAGACAAAAAGTGGTGGGGGAGGTGGATATCAAATGTCTCAGAATCTGAAGGTAGTGAGTTCGATCTCTGTACAGGGCAGTACATTTTCATTTTATTGCCAATTACACCCAAACATAAATTTCCATATATAAATTGAGTCGAAGCCAAAAGGAGCAAAATGTTAAAGTTTTTGTTAATAATGTCATCATCCATTTTTGATATTTAAGATGCTGCCATTGTTCTGGATTCCGGGGTGGGTAACACCAGGCAACGTCTCACATCTGCTCTCCACGTGGTCCAATCCAACACTCCAGTTACTTCTGTGGTCTTATATGCACCTCCATGCCTGGGGTATCCATGCATGTTATTGAGTTGATGCAGGAAGTGGCACACTGTATATGACCAAACCACCTGAACACTGAGCGTATAAGGCATCCAAAATCCCACCAATACCAAGTTTCTGATAGAGCACGGCTGAAGGGATTCTCTCTAGTTTGCTGCCATACATCCACCTGATTATGGCATGGTCATTTAGGCCTGATGCTGTGACAAAAAGGTTGCCATTGTGGCTAGATGGATGATCCTCAGGGGACAACGGCAGACACACAGCCCAAATGTGGGAACGGCATATCCTCAGATGTTAAAAGTTTTGAGCTTGGGGGTAGGCAAAGCAGCCACCCCATTAAATCCTCACTTCAACCATTATGGCAAATCTCAAAACTGTTTTTTTTTTTATTAATAATGTAAAAAGACTCTTGTCACTAAGAACGTTTTATAAATAATTACACAATTTCTTCAGATCTAATACATGTTCCATAAACTAACAATAAATAAATGCACTTTCAGAATATCCATTTACTTTCACAATCGGTTATGCACACTAGATATATACACTAAAATGTACAATTTACCAACGTTGACCTAACGACTCACGATCTGTCTAATTTTGAATTAAGTCTAAAATGGGAAACATTTTCTTGAATCAAATTATGTAATGGATTTGATTCAAAATTGGAATAGGGATTCTAGACATAAAGTTTAGTAGCATACTATCTTGATTTCAATCTTTGTAAAGAGACATAAAGTGGTCAAAACTGTTCTGTTTAGGGAATGAATTTTTCTAGTTGTAAATTAAAATGTTTTGTTTTGACTATTTCCTTTACACTCTCTCCTCCACCCGCCATTTTCAAGTTATCTCCATTTCTTTAAATCTTTTTCTAAAACTATGATACCACCTACATGCTAAACACATAGAGTTCCCCCTTTCCCACCTCTTTTCCCCAGCCTCTCAAAATCCATGCCGCACCTCAACACAACAAAAACTTCAGCCCCCACCCTTTCATCTCTCCCCCCCCCCCCTTTCATCTCTCCCACCCTAAGGCAAATTTACTAATATTCTCACCCCTCCTTATTTCACTGTGACCTTAATGGTATCCACTCAAAGCTTTCCATATTCATTTCATTCTTCGCCACCACTGACTTCTCACAGCCTGGACTCTTCTCCAGCGCTCACAGTAGCCACGGATACTACTTTTCCTTTATCACTCCATCATGTCAACCCAAAATTTCGATGTACTTGCATGACATTTTTCTTCAAATTATCATCCTGAGGAAGTCTTACAATAAAGACGAAACGTTGATGAATATATACAAAACAAAAAATATCTCTTGTTTTTTTTCTTTTTCATTTCCCAAACTATAAATAAATGTACTTTTAAAATATCTATTTACCTTTACAATCGGTTAAGGGCACTAAATATATATACTAATGTACAATCAACCAACATTGGCTCAACAGGTCATGGGTCATCTAGTTCTATTCAAAATCATCACTATGCAGTTATGTGTAGACATTTGGTGATGTCCAAGGCCAACTCATTGATTGTATGTCCCAAAGACTCAAGTACTAGTTATGGGAAATATTATTAGAAAGGGAGATAATTTTAATATGATTGGATGCTCCTCCTCTCAATTTGGATACCCTCCACCTCACTCCTGCATGCCACTGTCACTATGCCAATTCAATAGTTAAGGAGTAATACAAAAAGGTATTTTTTCTCAACAAAGAATGAAGAGGGGGTTAAAATGGAGCATTTTGATTGATTGAAAAATGGAGCATTTTCATTGGTTGATGCTAACTGGAGTTCTTATTTACGTATTTAAATTTTTTTTCTGTTAAATTATAATTTTATTTCCAAGTACAAAGCTGGTAAAGGGGACGATTTGGACCATCCGATGTGAAGTCGGGATAACTGCTGGAGCTGATATGTTGCAAAATACCCCCCCCCCCCTCGACATCAGCAAGAATGGCAATATATCACTGAAGATCGGCCTTTATGCATGAAAAGAATCAATTTTAGTATTTACACGGTTGCAGTTGTTGTCTTCATCTTGATTTGGTTGGTTTATGTCATATCAACCTTTTTAGGGCCTTAATCTCGTCATTTTCTTTGGTTGTTCAGTTTTTACGTCTTATCAACACTTATTCTTTTTTGCTTCCAGAACGTTTTAACGTTTGAGTGACCACTTCTAGTGGCTTTGTATTTCTCGGCTATATGTGACTTGCACATTATTATTATTTTTTTTTTTTTTTTTTTACTATTAATCATTTATTTTTTTAAATAACTTAATGAAATAACGTAAATTACTAAAACAAACTTTATTTTTTAAATAACTTAATGAAATAACGTAAATTACTAAAACAAACTTTTAAAGATCCTATTTAAAAAAAAAAAATAATAATTACGAAATTAAATCCACAATAATTTATTTGATTCTTTTTAAACCTGTCAGCCATTTTAAGAATTTTGTTCATGAAAAATGAATTACTTTGTGACTCTTTGAAATTTGAAATCTTTATTTTGCGGTTGTCAGCCTGCAGTGCAATCCAATTTTGACGACGTGAGTTTTTGCATGGAAATGTCGCTGCCCTTCCACATGTTACATTTTCTTAACCCAGCTTCTTGATCGTCTGTAAACAAAATCACTCGAACGCAAGTTCGTGGGAGAGAAAGAAATAGATATATTTGTGGGACCCCTTTGAGAGTTCCAGTTTTGGGGAAGATCTTTGGGGGGAGCAGATTTTAGATAGACATTTTTAAGGAAACAGTTTTAGGTAATACTCAAATATGAGAGAGAGCGAGAGAAATGTTATATGATAAACACAAACGAAATAATGAGTTCACAAAAGAGATATTTTATATATGTTTAAAATGGAAGTCTATATAGATAGACGAATATAGAATGATTGTTCATATTTTGAGAGCCCTTATAGAACAAGGGGGAGTCATTAGCTGAGATATCGAGGAAGTCTGAGTTGATAATTTAAAGGCTGTCAATTATCCGTGGGTCTGAAAAATCGTTATCAAAACTTCCCCACTCAATTGAAGGTTATTATTAATAAGAGTCAATGTTTATTTGTTTTCATTGTAGAAAGTTCATTGAGAAATGTTAGAAATATTAAAGTGGTTAAATTTATGCATTTGTTTTCTATCAGTAGATGATATGGTGAAAAGGTTAATGCATTGTGTAAGTGTGCGTTAGTGTGTGTGCATGAGTTTAGAAAAGGCATTGTCAGCTTTCCCAAAACCTGACTATGGGGCGAGAGGAGCTGTAGAAATGTCAATGTTAGCTCTGTCGTGAATTTTAGCTCAACATGTTTGTTGAAGGAAAAATCTGGCTTTTTATTTACTCGGGATGGATCAAAACAGCAAATTTGATAAATTCAGAAAAATGCATCTGATTGGCTTAAAATGTTTTTATTTGTTTTTATTAATTCAAACCATATGCGCAGAAAAAAGTTCAAGCATTTTCATTTTGGGCACCGAAGGGTGAACTTTGTCGCTACATATATATCGGAAGTTTGTGTCGTACACTCAGTAGGTTATGTCGTGCGACCCCAATGGGGCTAAAAAGGGAATGCTAACTTCCATGTCTTCTCCGTTTGTAAGCTCACCAGGAATAGACAGACTTATATCTCCTGGTGTCATGTGATCTCGCTGACTTTTGTTTTACTGAAGTCACCCCTGACCCCTAGGTGTCACTCAGTCTTTTCCTTTTAAATAAAGGCTTTCATTATGTTATACACATACAGCTCATGGTATTCCAAAATGATCACCCATCTGGTACTAACCCAGCTCAATGTCGCTTAACTTCAGAGATCTAACGAAAACCAGTGTGTCGAATAGAAAATGATTTCTGGCTTTAAAATTCTTAACAAATCCTCATTTATTGAAAGTTTTGGAAGCTATTTACATCCAATAATTTTATGAATAGCGATTAAAACATTACTCTAAGAACATAATTTTATAAAAATTTAGTTAAATTAATAATTCAATGAACAAGCGATACTGTAATAATTACATTTATATATATATATATATATATATATATATATATATATATATATATATATGATTATTTTTATTTACACCGACATGTATAAAATCTGCGACACTGGCATGTCGATGTTATCGATCAACAGCTATTATAAACTGAGATCTCACCAGGCAGAGTTAGAATCCGATCTTAACCGTAGATCATATTTGGAAAGAATGAAATGGAGAAAAAAAGAAATTTAAAATTTCAAAATTTGGAAAGTCACGTGGTTGGGACCGTTAAGAATCAAAAAGTTAAAATCAAAATATAAAATCAAAAAAATAATAAAAAAATATTAATATAAAAGATAATATATACAATATAAAAAATAAAATAATTTTTTTTTTATAAACCCGGTTGAAATTCTTTGGATTACTACCCTGTGGATGTTTTATCTGGATTATTATTATTATTATATATATATATATATATATATATAATATGGCAGATATAAGTTAGTTGAAAAAAAGTGCTCAATTGTAGGCTATGCCAAAGCGAATATAAAGTATTTTATTTAAAAACTATACATGACAGTGTCTGTTGGGTGTACCAGGGTTTCATGGAAAAAAACAGGGGGGGGGGAGACATCACAGGTCTGAAGTAGAAACCGGTTTATAGTGGTAGACCAATTCTTTAGCAGCATTCAATAGGCACAGAATCTTAGAAAAGGGGGGGGGGGTAGGAAACAGCCCTGGTTCAAGCGACAGCTCTTTACGAACACAGTATATCTCTTATGAGGGAACACACAAAAAAGTGGTCACTGCTTATCTTGAAATGGTGATTTCTTTCCTTTCTTTTCTGTCACATTGTAAAAGATAAATAAATTTGTATCGAAATTACCAAAATGTTAATGTTTATCTATATGAATAAATAAGAAAGATTTTGTTTACAACAAAGTTATGAATGAAATGTTTATTATTTTTAATTAATGTTTCAAGTATTTCAAGTAGCAATATGAACAACTAAAAAACAGACATGATTACGATCCCATCGGGCTGTTAGCCCGATGAGATCGTAATTTTTTAGAGCGGATGATCAAACATCTCCATGGATGTGTAGCTTCTGTACATGTTTGTATAAATAAAAATATTAATATAGATACATATATAGAGAGAGATCATTTTAATGTTATATAAACCTTAGTTAATGAAGGGAAAAAATTTCAATAAGTTTATCAAACAGTAGTTTTTATTGGCATACAATTGTTTCTGTCCTCAAACATGTACATATATTTGATATACAAAGTATGCAACATTATACAAAAATATCGACAAATGTTTTTCCTGAGGGGGCTTCATTAGTGCCCGAGAAGTTTGCTAATCCGTCTGAAAAAGTTACAGTGCAATTCAATGTTCGTTTATTTATTTTTCATATATATTTCTCAATTTGTCAATCATATTATTCGAATGAAGGGTTATTTGAAAGGAAAATATCTATTTACCCTGAATTCATCTGAATGTCCAAATTGTCTGTTACCATGTGCATTTACCTTTATCAGCGTGTTCATATTTTATCGTTAAACATTGATAGGTAGATTGCTAAATAATGAAAAAACAGTGGATGTACATGAAAAGAAAAAATATGAAGAGAGGAGTCAAAATAAAACTAAGGATTAGAAAAACAAAGGCTTTAAACCCAAACAAATACGGCTAGTTAAAATGTTTATCACATGTTTAATTTTAACATTTGTTCTTGTCGATATTTTTGTATAATTTTGTGTACTCCATATATCAAGAATATGTATGCGTTTGAAAGGCAGAAACAATTGTACGCCAATAAAAACTGTTTTTTTTATGAGCTTATGGAAATTCACTAACTAAGGTTTATATAACATTAGAATTAATTTAGAGATCTAGTATTGCACTATTGAGCTATAACATGAACCGTTGTTGGTTATACTTATTTAAATTTTTAGTTTTTGAATTAAAATTTTTAATTCTCTGACGTAGGAGATGAAGAGAAGGTGACTTAAATTAACAGATCAAAGAAGAGAAAAATATTTTTATTTGCCCACTACTTAAATATCGACAGAATTTGCGGGTGGAAATGTCGAATTAGTAAGAATAATCAAAATGAGAATAAAGCAGATGATTGAAATATCGTCAAAAAGTCACACAACACACGAGCTGCCATTTTCCGGGGAGGCAGACATAAACAGAGGCTGAAGAGAGTCCGGTAAAGGAGGGCAATTATAGGTCTCATTTGTTTGGATTTGAAACCGACGGTACTGATGTTGTTCTGCACTTCTGTAATACATATATAAATAAATATTATGCTCTTATTTTTGATTTTTCATAATAATTGAGCACTCTGCTGGGGTTTTCTCCCACTAACCTTACATATATATATATTTATATATATGTATATATGTGTGTGTGTATAAATGGGTAATATAAGATTCAAAAATTATATTAGATCCTCTCGAGATACGGTGAAGCTCATTATAGTATTTATTTACCTCCTCTCCAGGAGGTTAGGCACAAGGCCAGTTTTATCTTACTCCCACAAGTAAGATGTGACCCAAGGTCGGGTCGGGAAAGTGGGGTTTGAAAAGCCAGCACCCGAGAAAGTGAGCACTCTGGCCATTAAAAATTGCCTGGGAGCCCCGTCGGCATTCCCCGGTAGGGGCGCCTCAGGCAGTAAGCAATAAACTTGCTCCTCCCCAAAGAGGGGAGGCGAAGCCTGGGAGGGTGGACCTCCTAGAACTGCACAGGACAGACCCATAGACAGGCGTAAATCAAGCCTCGAAGGCCAAGACAATACCAGTCTCTGGGGTGCAGTATCCATCGGAACAGATACTACACTTTGATCTTGGCCAAAGTAGATAGAGCATTTGTAAACGAATAATGAAGTGATGAAAAAGATAATTTGCATAATTTACAAGTTTATTAACTCATCAAGTGTTCAAACAAGGAATACAAATACAAAATGAGCTTTAAGCCACAGCTTTTCAAAGATAACACTCTTATCATCAGAAGGTCTGCCCAATAACAATTAAATATTAATTATTAGAGGTGAATATCTTGAAAATGTAGAAGTGAAAAAAAATTTCAAAAACATTATAGGGAGAAAACATTAGAAGTAAATAATGTTTCAATGTAAGTCCTGAAACAGGTCAAACACGATTCGAACTACGTGCAGAATGTTTTATCAAATTTAAATGATCCAAACTGTTTAAACAGTTCAAACAAAGAAACCGAACAATGTTCTATGTTATTTCGAAACCTTGAGTGCTCCAAGAAATGGTATTTTATGGTCACAGATAATCCCGAACATTTAGGCCCGAATGATGAGTGTTTGGACGGTTTAAACAGTTTGGATCATCAACAATCAATAACTGACACACATGCACACACATTTTTGCTTTATAAATACATATTAATAATGTGCCCATGCAATAAAAATGACTGCATAATTTTATTGCTTTCCAATTTACAACTTAAATACACTTGGGGAAAAAATAAAAAAGAATTTGTGTTTACAAACAATACTAATACTTCAAGTCCACAGCTGCTGATGTTGCTTGGTGAACAGATGGATACACATAGCAACATATTTTGGCACTTCAAGTTACATATACATATTTAAAAAGGAAATTTATTCTACTTGCACAAAACATCTACTTTTGTAAACATTGTGAAACAACCACCAAACTCCTGTTTTCTCTATAAATTTTGATTCCCAACCTATGATTTATGATTAAATTCACTTGGAAAAATACAGTTGTTGTTTTTTTTTTACATTACAAAAAATTACTAATACTTCAGTCAGCAGCTGCTGCTTGTATTAGCTTGATTTTTTTTTTTTGTAATTTTAATTCACCTCAAACAAGACACATTGCCACTGAGACATAAGCGGCTAATGAAAATTAGGCACCAGATTTATAGGGTTCACCCTAAGTGAGGAGTTTAGCAGCGAGATGTTTGTTCACATTACATTTAAATTTTTGCATATTTATACAGTCAGGAAAACAGGGAGCAGGGAGGAAATTCCAAAGGCTAACAGTTCGAGGAAAGAAGCTATTAGAGTAGAAATCCCTACGGAATATGATGACCTCCACAGGGAATGGATGGGATTTAGCTGATTGTCGGGTTGGTCGAGTGTATTTACATCGATAGGGCACCAGTTCATTCTATTGAAGTACTTGTAAAATAAGCACAGGGATGCAACATTGTGACGATGGGGCTGGAGCTTGGTGGACAGTGCAGGATCTATTAGATTAGAGACTCTAAATATATACTGAATTATCTCCCTTAGTATTACACATAACAGAGTAACTATTTATACACATAAATATTAAAAAAAGGCAGAACATGTATTGTTATATTAGAGTTGGTCACTTTTTCTATTATTCATGTATTTTGGTATGCATTATAATAGTTTTATTTCATACAAACAAGAAAGCATTTTTTATTTTATAGATTTCTACAAATTGTTTTTAGTTAAGTCCAAACTTTTATGAAAAAGAATATGTAATATATATATATATTCGTATATATATGTGACAAACATGTCAAAAACGCAGTAACTTGGTAATCTAAACAAGCATTATAAGAGACAATTTATAAAAAATACTAA
This sequence comes from Sepiola atlantica, assembly GCA_963556195.1. NCBI lineage: Eukaryota > Metazoa > Mollusca > Cephalopoda > Sepiida > Sepiolidae > Sepiola > Sepiola atlantica. The sequence continues at coordinate 86,057,070 of OY744525.1, read as the reverse complement.
AATTGTTAACAGTTTCTCTTGGACATTTTGGAATCATTATTCCTATTCAATTAAAATAATCATTCCTTAACATAAATTATAATTTTGATTTCACACATTTAATTACTTACTGGCCACGTTGAAAGAATGAATGAGAGTTCGTGAGTTAGTAAATGTAGAACAGTTGAGGTAGCAGGTTCAGTTCACAGAGGAATGCCAAGGAAAACATAGAAGGAAGTGATAAAAATGGACTTGATGGAAAGAGGAATAAGTAAAGACCTAGCCAGAGATAGGTTACTTTAGAAGTCAATTTCTTAAAGCCGTACAATGCATATCATCATGTAAAATAGACCATAAACCAAATATTATTATGATTATGATGATTATGATGATGATGATGATGATGATGACGCCCCGTGACCCATTGAGTCAACGTTGATACATTATACGTTAGTGTTTACATTTAGGTAAAATAGATATTTTTTCAAAGTACATTTATTTATTGGTAGTTTTTGAAACATGCATTTGATTTGAAGAAGAAATTGCATAACTATTTACAAAACATTCTTATTTACAGTTTTTTTTACACATTTTCCTTGATTTAGAACTAGCAGGGCTACCCGGCGTTGCCCGAGGCAAAAGTGTATTTTTATTAAAACTTCCATCTCTCTCTTCTCCCACCTTCTTCTACGCCCAGCCCATTTCTCTCTCTGGACATACACTTTTTTATAGATTACTCGAGTCGACGTAAGGGAAATAACTGCTTGAAAAAAATCAGAGTTACTTCCCTTTAGTTAATACATGAAAAAATGCCCCCCTCCCCAACAAAATTGGCGGTAGTTTAGGGTCAAAGAATGGATATTTAAAAAAAAAATTTAGATATTATTTATTCCGGGAAGCGCTGATCAAGAAAATATCAACTTTAATGGTGTTTGTTCTGTAGTTTTTAAATTTTAGCTAGGCACACACACATAAAAGACAAGGCCATCAAACCAGACATTGTCATCTGGAACAAACCTTAAAGGACTGCTCTCATCATTGATGTAACCACTCCGAATGACTATAACCTCAATAGAGCTGAACGCAAAAACTAACCAAATATCAGAACCTCAAGAATCATTTAAAAACAACATGGTCCCTGAAAGAAATAAACATCATAGCGGTTGTGGTAGAAGCAACTGGTTTTATGAAAAATAATCTAACAAAGTATGTAGATACAATCCCTGGAAGACCAAACTGTAGGGAAGTACAGATAACAGCCCTAAAAGGGGACAACATCTATCCTTAAGAGAGCCCTCGGATATAAGTTTAACTCCTAGGGAAATCAAGTGTTAACCCCCAAGAGAGGGAAGGGGGGGCTCTTGATATCTTCAAACTAACTGAACTAAAATGATAAAACAAAACCAGACAACTTCTCTTTATGTAATAGAAAACGTTAAGATTTTGCTACCTTATTCAATGATGAAATTGTTTCGGGTTTTCCCAGGATTTCAGATTGGAGCTGTAGAAACAGACCTCCACAAATTGAACTAAAAAAACAATTCACCAACTAGCACAAAAGATGAAAAAGAAAATGACAAAGCAGTAAAAACGGAAACTATCAGAAGAAGTTTAAAAAAAAAAAGTCAAAAGTCAAATGTGTGTAGTGTGAACTAAAGTTGAATCTTTTTCAAAAATGTAATTTAATAAACAGTTTTTTTTTAAATATTTTATTTTGAATTTTTTTAAAAGTTATTTTATAATTACAATATAGATTATCATATTACAAATGCACTTCATTTTTACTTTGTTATTTTTCCAATTGAACTTTATGTAAAATTTGACGCCTGGATATCACGAGAACCCACCACAGACATCTATTTTATCTCAAATTTTTCAGTGTGTGTGTTGCGGGTGGGGCTGGACCTTCCTTGTAAAGTTTCACATAATCATCACTTTAATATCAATACAAAATATTTTCAGGGTTTTTTAAAAATTCACTTTCATCTGTCAACTCTATATAATAGTAAAATGTATTTTTGGGTGTGATTGAAGATAAAATAAAAATTTTCTGTCCTGTACAGGGATTGAACTCACAACATTCAAATTATGAGACTTTTATGTTTAATACATCCCCCCCCCATTCTCCTCCCAATGTTATCTAATACATTCAGTCTGCAAACAGTAAACCAAGCAAGATTATCATGTTTAGTATTATTTATATATAAGCTTGGTATAAAAGAAATATATGATGTCTGGGCAGGATGAGATGGCGTGGCCATGTCGAGCGAAGCTCTAGCTAGATCTCCTGTGTCGGACTGTTGTTCTGTCCACCCTCCCAAGCTTTACCTTCTCTCCAAGAACGGATTAGTTCATTGAGGCGCACTTACTGGGGAATGCTTACAGGGCTGCTCAGGCATTTTTGTAGACCAGAGAGCGCTTATCCTAATGCGCTGGTTTCTCAAACCCATACCTGGCTTTGTGTCTAACCTGGCAAGGAGATAAATAATATGTACTATGTCTTTCAGGTTGAGTGTCACAAAGACATTCTTTGAATGAACAAGTAAACTTGAATGAACAAGTAAACACGAAGTCAAATGAATGTACATTCATTTGACTTCGTGTTGAGTTAGCAGTGTTATATATATAATATTTTTTTATATTAATATTTGTTATTTTTACCTACAGACACATGTTTCATGCTTACGCAATCTTCAGTGTAGGAGATGATAATTATTGCTGGTCGAAGGATTCGAACCCAGTCACAAAGTGACTTTTGAGTCTGCAGCCCGGTATTGGACCCCTTAGGTTTTATATATAATATAAATAACCTATCTCTGCCTAGGACTTTATTTATCTCTTTTTTTTTTTTTTTCAAATCTATCCTCATCACTTACTGCCATGTTTCCCTTAGCCTTCTCTTGCCAACTGACCCTGTTTTATCAACTGTTCTACATCTAACCTCAGCACTCTTGGCCACTTTCAATGTGACCAAACCAAAGTCTCCTTTTTCTGCACACATCTCCCTATACTGTCCAGTAAGTAGTAAATAATAATAAAAATAATCTAAGTCACATGGTTGTAAGAAACAAGCAAATAGACACACGAGAAGTGGTCACACACTTTTATCGAGATTTAAAAGAACAAAACATGTTTATGACTATTAAAATACTTAATGAATATTAAAACTTTAATTTTTCTTTTCTCTTCTAATAACAGGTGTGCAAGAAAGCATTTTCACGGAAGGACCACCTGAATAAGCACGAGCGCACACACTTAGGTGAGAAGCAATTTTCCTGTGCGGTGTGCGGCAAACAGTTTTCTCAACGGAACCATTTAGAAAAACACCGCAATACGCATTGCAATGATGCCACCTTGCAGGCGCACAACGTAGCAGCAGCAGCGAATCTTCTTCCTACCAGCTCCCTACCGATACAACTGAGTTCCCCGTTGCCGAGCATTGCCTCCACCCAGCATCAACTTCAGACCGGGACGACTGGCCCTGTGACGACCACGGGGAATGCTTCCTGCCTGCAGTATCAGATGACCACCAACATGGCCAATAACCTCCAACAACCAGGTCAGCAGCAGGGGTCTGCTATGATTGCCACGGCTCCAGTCGGAGCCGTAGTCGCGTCGACAAATTGCGCTTACCGGCTGGAAAACAGCTATGTATGGACGGGAAGCTTTCCCGTGGCCGCTGCTGCTGCCTGGAACACTGGGTGTGCTGTAAACACGACCACGGCCAACACTAACACCACCACCCTTCCATATCCGATCGGCCAAATCAAATGCGAATATCCGGATTCTGCTGAGGATTATCAGACTGCATTGCAATATAATCCGAATATGGATTATATCTCCTTGTAATTTCTCACCCAAAAGGAAAAGAAAATTTTTTTTCTTTTATTGTTGAGAATTTTTTGTCTCTTCAATACTGATTTTTTTTTCTTTGTTTTACAATCTATGAAAGAAAAAAATATACACAACCCGTCCTTTTTACATAAAAAAAAAAATGAATTTTTTCTTATGAAGACTAAATCTGTGTGTTGGTGTGCTATTATTTAGTAGCTCACCATCTAAAAAAAAGTTTCTTTCTGTTACTATTATTATATCAGCTGCTGCTGATAAATATTTGAAAAAAAAAAAAAACAAAGAAAAAAGTAATAGTTTTTTTTTTTGGGGGGGGGGGGAATACTTTTTGTGGGAGGGTAATTTTTTACAATTTTTTTTTCCCTTTATATATTAACTTTCTGGTAAGCTTTAAGTACCAGAAGTTTGGGTCTTGGGGAGGGGAATTTTTTTTTTTTTAATTTTATATTTAGACTTTGCCAAAAAATTAAGAAAGAATGAAAAAGCAAAAAAAAACAAACGCAATCATTTGAAACAATCAAATTTTTTATAAATCATTTTTCTTTGTTTTTCTATCTCTCTTTTTTGTGAATTTTTTTCCCATTTTCAAGTGTATATCCTCTGTGTGCGTGTGTTTTTTTACACTATCTCTCTCTCTCTCTCTCTCTCTCTTTCCCATCCCATTTTGTTTAGAAGTAGGCTACCACTTTCATATATCTTGTGTAATAGCTTTAGAATTATCTCCCTTGTCTGAGCTGATTTACCTCCCCTTGTTTTTTTCTTCTTTGCAGGTTGTAAATCTCAGCATTGAATCTTCTTCGCCAATGTTGTTACTTGTTTCAAACTTCTGCACATTAAAATTCAGTTTTTCTTTTTTTGTATTTTTTAATATACTTTTTAAAATTCACTTAACCTTGGTTCAACTCGAAAAGTTTTACCAAGATTAGATAAAAGAACAAACCTTGACAGCATTGCTTCTAGCGCATGATAATCAGCTGGTAGCCTCACTTTAATTTTTTATTGTCGCATTTTGGTCGCTGTATACTCCGGCTTTATTCAGGAGTCCATTGAATTGACACACCCTTAAGGTACACAGTACACATTAGTTTCTTCTTATACTGATTGTCTGCCGAAGGTGTCTCGGAGTGTTGTCAAAATTATTATCCGATACTAGAAAACTTTCTCAGAGTGTCACCAATTTTTTCTTTTCTTTTTGGTGTTGAACACTTGAAAACTGTCAACAGATCCCAGAGTATCAGTATTTTTATCAAATGCCTGAAAACTTCCGGTATTATTGATAATTTTTTTCGGATACCTGCAGACAGCCGAAGGTTTGCAGCGTGCCCGCAAATTTTACTAATTTCGCTTGACACCTAAAGAAAGCCCGAGCTAACAGTGCCAGAATCATGGCAAGAGGACAAAACCAGTCAGGCTATAAAGATTCTTTATAAAAATTCCCCACCTCAAACATTGCAACAAAGACTACATGCATACTTGTTTGTGACTTAACAGTATCTCACCGACTGTACTCTTTTTTTAATTTACTTTTTTAACTTATTTTTACTTTTTTTTTTTTTTTTTAATTTTTTTTTTTACTTTTACTTTTTTTATAGTTGACTCATACTCCTTCCACACTGTAAATTCACATTCATTTTTATCATGACATCAAATTCTTTTGGGGGGGGAAAAATACTAGTCTTTTTACTACGGAAGAATACCAAATATATGCATTATTTTTTTTTTCTGAGGGAGGTTCATGGCTTACTTTAATTCGATTATGTTTTTTTTTTTTTTTTTTGCAACAGTATTTGAAGAGATTTTTTTCCCTGTCATTGATTTGACATATTTTGTAGTTCATTAAATATTCAACCATATTAAATGCAGTCAATACTTGAAGAGTTTGAATGCAAAACGCGATACATCCAAATTTGTTTAAATTGAGAAATTAAACAATAAAAGGACGGAATAGCAAATCTAGACTTCAACTAAAAGCTTATTTTAATTGAAAGCAAAAAAAGAACTTCTGCCGATATCACATTATGTAAAACATGATTTTGTGTTGTGATAAAGTTTTGAAATACAAGACTTTTTGTAGTGATAGTTTTGCAATTTTAAAAATGGTATTTATCGCATTTTGCATTCAAACTCTTCACTTCTTCGCTGCTAATCTCTCTATTTATTTGCTGTATCATGACATTCTAAGCATGTGATGTTTTAAAAAAAAAAAAAGGCTGATTACGCCTTTTATGAGAAAACTACTAATATCATTGGTGCCATATTTACGACTATCAAGACGGTCCAGTCTGTTTTTTTTGGGGGGGGGGGGGGTTTAAAAATTTTTTTTTTTTTTTTTTTTAATTTTTTTTTTTTTTTAATTTTTTTTTTTTTTATTATTCTTGGGTGCCAAACACGGGGTGGGGGCGGGGGGGGGGGTGGTGGATGAAAAATCTTGTCTGAAATGCATTAATAAAATCAAAAATGTTCCCAGAATCTTTATTGTCATCATCTCACTCTCTTGTGCGCTTTCTTTCTGCCTTGATCAATTCTTCCATTATAAAATTGCTTCTTATATTATTAGAATTAAAACTTAAACAATACTGCAGGTCAGATTGTCTTTAAAAAGTTATTAGTTTTCTTGGCGATTTCTTACATTTTTTTTTGTTGTTTTTATAGTGAAAATAGTGTATACTAGCTGACTTTGCAAAGTTGAGATACTTGATATTTTTTTTTTATGTGACATGTTTTGTCGTATCACGGCTCCTCAGTGTGGCTAGACATGGTGAGTGTTTCAAGCTGAGACTTGAAACCCCGACCATTTGGACAGCAGGTACCAATATGCCATCGTGCTTACCATGAAAGTAGATCTTGCAAACCGTTTCAAGTAGAACATCTCTTTAGAACAGAACTTAAAATGAGTCATTATTGCTACATTAAAACAAAGAACAAAAACGAGCACACTTATTTTCACTATTAGAAATTTCTAACACACTATTGCTCAGTTTACAGAGCATAATGATAGAATTAACTTTTCGTGGTGACGACCAGTTTTGCTAATTTATATATATAAAACTCAATGTTTGTGTGTATGTTATGTTTGTGTGTTCCCTATAGAAAGAAAGGTTAGAGAATCTACATAAAATCTAAAAATGTTTTCTTATGTAAAATTTACTGGGGAAATCACTCAAAGTGTTCCTGCATCTCTAAGTGCACCCCTAAGGGCAAAACCTCCATAAAACGTCAAATAGATCCTATTTTTATCAAATTTATATCATGTATAAAATTCTCCGGGGAAGATAATGGAAGTGTTCCCGAATCTCTACATTCTTTTTTATATGCCGAATATCTATGTTGCCCACCTCTTAGTGATCCATCGGGACAGTACTTCCTTAAAACTTCAAATACGTATATCCGATTTTAGTGAAATTTAAACTATATCTATAAGACTAAGTCAGAGGGTTTTCCAACATTTCAGCTTCTGACTTATTCAATCCTGAGCAATGTCGGGTCTTCACCGACATAAGTTATTTTCAAAGAAATACTGTTGGGAAATTATTCAAAAGCAGTTTTTTTTTTGGTTTACCTACGCCTTTATGACAGATTTGTGTTAAAAAATATCTAATATTTAAAATAAGTTTAAAGCAGTTTAATTTGTTGTAAATACAGACTGAGTAAAATAATCAAATTATCTACTGACTTTCTGTAATCGTTAAATGCAGATAATTTTCCTCGTTCACTATTTATGGCAAATAAAATTGCTTTAAACTTATTTTAAAAATTAATTATTTTTTAACACAAATAGGTCACAAATGGGGAGTTAAAGCAAATACATTGTTTTTGACTAATTTCCAAAATGATATTTCCTTTACAATAATTTATGTTGGTAATGGTAATGATTAGCCTAATTTCTCAACTTGTGTTATTCGTTGTGATGTATGGTGAGAAACTGGTATTGAACACCTTTGACCGATAAAAACATAACCCACTAGCGACCTTTTTTTTTTTTTTTTAGGATAATTAACAATATTTCAGCGACATCTGTATTTTTCAGAGATATCTATAGTTAGTCATAAAGATTGGAAAGAGTGTCTTGCAAATATTGCATCTACTATCTGATGTATATTGGCAACACTGATGTCTCAATTTTCAGTATACTGTGAAAATCTAGAGTGGAAGGATACAATCAGTTTCATCTATTATTCAACCAAAAATTATTTTGGTAAGTCATCATCATGACCAACCCACATTTTTATATATAGTAATATCTGGCTTTGCCAGCTTACTATCGCTTCACAAAGTTTTCTACTTGAAATACGTGAAACCACCATTTTAAATAATAATAAACATTTTATTCATAAGCTCCTTGCGAGCACAAGACTAAAACTTTAGCATTTATTCGTATGAATAGATTAACATTTTGGTAATTCTGATATAAATTTATTTATCTTTTAAATAAGATCGTAATGAAATCCAAAGAAAGAGGGAATCAATTCGCCTGAGCAATTGTGTGTGTGTGTGTGAAGAGGGGGGGGGGGGCTTTTTTTTTTTTAAAACTTACAATTTAGTTGTTGAAAATCAAGTCAGTTCTCCTAAAGATTAGAATGGGTCATTTAAATACAAATGCGATAAAAAATTGATTGAATTTTAAAAACTATAAAAAAATGATATGAGAGAGAAAGTAGCAAGATAGCCAACCACCCTTTCCCTCCCTTTTCTTTTCTCGCTTATGGCTGTCGGTAAAAATTCTAGTTTAATTGAAGAAAAGTCATCCATTTTTTATTAAATTACTTGAATGAATTACTGTTAATAGCGACAAAACTATTGCATATATATAGATGAAATAAGAATAACACCATTCAATAATTTATTATGATGTTTAAAAAATAGTTATGTAAATTAGGCAATCAAATAACTCTCTATAAATTGTTCGTCTCTACTATATATAGAGGATTTCAAAACTAACAGTAACCGTTTTGATAATAATATACCAGTGATAAATATAAAAAAAAGTTTCACGTTTATTTAGATTAATGACTTAGTTTTAATTAGTTTTAATGACTGCTCTAACTATGCTATGAAATCAAGTAAATCTTTGAAAGTAATTTTGCTCAAATGTAATATTGTATTTACAAAAAATATTTGGGTAAAATTTTTTGCCACTAATGTCCTTGATAGTCAGTTCGAAAATTTCTTGATTAAAAAAAAAAAAAATATATGTGCTATCTGATAGAATCGATGTTTTTGTAAAATAATTATGTAATTATTAAAAAATATACCCCCACCTCAATAATTCTGTGAGCAGAGTTTTTTGAACCATAAAGCAGTACATCGGAAGTGCTTATTTCACTTGTTTTTGTTTTTTTCTCTCCTAGAACTGGTGGATTGCCTAATGATTAGGTTACCCCCCCCCCCTCGTCTAATTGTTTCTTCTTCATGCAACTGGTATCCAAAATTCTAAGTTCTGTACATTTCTTTTATAAATAAGCACTATTCTCGTACGCAATAATCGAGCACTCTATTAGATTTCTTTCCACCCTGTAGAACCACCATAGCAATAACATATAATTGTTATACATACATATATGTATATGTTGATTGGGTAGATTTCGAAAGTTCAAAACATAGTAAATATAAATTAAAATATTTTAATCATGTTCGAAAAATAAATATTCAACAATGTCACTTCATATGTACACACATTTCTGAAAAACATTTTTATTAGAAAAAGTACATTTAAGTAAAGTTCAAAATGTATGTTTTCTTATTTAGCATATTAAAATTTATCAATCACAATCTCAGGTAATATTATATAGATATACCTGGAATCATTAGAGAACAGCTCAAAACAGGAGAAAACATCGAATAAATTGTAGATTTTTTATCAAAGTATTTCCTTAACAAGATATATCTATAATGGAGTTCACAACGAAAATATAAGTAATTCCAATTTTCAAATAAAGAAGGTTTGCTCATGTACATTTTTCATTCAATAAACAGGGCAGACACAAAAACATGAAATTCAAATACATCTCTGGACTGGATTGAACATAGAAAAATGGCCGATTATTTTACAATCACGTTGAAACTGGTTTGTTTAATCAAAGCTTTTCTTTTAAAGAAGAGGGAAAATCATAAAGGTATCAGAGTCAAGCGATGATGAATTGCATCCTATGAAGGGTTTCTGAATGCTACCGTAAAAATCCCAAACACCCAGATATTTATAGTGACCACCTCTGCTTGGAAAAATCCAGAAGATAATTAAGACACCCTGAACTTAGATGAGTTTCAATGGTGAGAATTGAGTTAAATAAAGCTTTTATTTGGCCATCCGATTTCATATAAGCCAAAGGGAGGTAACTATGATATGTCAATTTAATCCAATTGAGATTATAGTCGGCTAAAAATTCAAATGTTGTATATAAAAATTATTAATATCGCTACTTATGAATACATTTCATCATTTATATTATAATCATCTAACTAATCTTAGTGTGTCACATCATTGCTACAAAACATAGAGGTTGAGGTGATTGATTTTTATTAAAGATAGCCATTTTGTAATAGGGTCGCTGCGTTTGTATCCATCCTACTGGCCTTGCTTGATAAAAAGAAAAGGTTCACCAAATTTTGGTTAAATTTTTGGTTCTCTACAATTTAAATCAACTTTATTCAACAATTTCATCAACACAGAATATGGCCCGGAAAGAGTTAGGAACACAAGAATATATGACAAGTTGGTTCAGTCGTATGCACTATAAATATGGAATTGAGTCCAGGTCTTTGGCCTTGCTTCTCATCCAAGTCATGACGAGAGACGAGCCAGGAAATATGACGTCTTGTCAACATGACGCTCACAGTCGGACTGTTCACCTGTAATGATAATGCAGAATAATTTGGGGTTACTCTTTATTAATTTGTTCTCTCTTTTTTTTTTTTAAATCTAAGAATTAGCGAGTTGCGTATTTAGTATAACCAGATAATGATCATTAGTTTTATTGATATATTTGTATTATATATTTTCCTCTGGAGTGCAAATTCCCACTTTCCGACCTTGTGTCACATTCTACTTTGTGGGAAGTAGATAAATAGGGAGTCTTAATGTTTTAGTAGATTTATATTAATAATTATTTGAAAAGTATTTCATGGATAATTAATATTAAAATTTGGACCCCTAATTAATAGTGTCAAATCAATTGAAGTTTATTTTATTTATGTGATATAAATTAAGATTCTTTTTATGTAGGTATCTAATAAACAGTTTGTGAATTGAAATGGTATTAACAGTCAATAATTGTCAATTGAGTTATCTCCCCTTTGCAGATTAGCTGTTTAGAGAGTCTAAAGCTAGATGGCTCTGGCTGGCAGTCAATTTACATAGGTGCTAGTGTTATTAATATAAAAACTGTACTTTTTTTTTATTGAAGAGCGTTAATTCTGAAAGAGCTTTTGTTGGCGATAACAGGCACATGCCAGTCAAGGATCCGATTTCGACAATCAGCCCGACAGAAACTGGGCCATTTCGGTGGCGTTTTATCTGTCGGTTTGAGGCATTCGTCCTGGGTAGTTCTAGGAAGTCCACCCTTCCAGACCTTGCCTCCCCTCTTTGGGGTGGAGTAAGTTTATTGCTTGCTGCCTGAGGTGCTCCGATCGAGGAATGCTGACGGGGCTGCCCAGGCAATTTTTAATAGGCCAGAGTGCTCCTTTAGGGGTGCTAGCTTGATTCTTCCGACCTCGTGTTACATTTTCCTGCTGTGGGAAGGAAGTAAATACTGTTAGTTATGAAACAAGCTGAAGGATTTAAAATTATAATTTTGTAATTCTTCTAAGAACTGCAGGCTTGTGAAACTCTCTTCCTGCTGACTGTTTTCCTCCTACCTATAGCCTTGGTCTTTTCAAGACTAAGGCCTATAGGCATCTCCTATCTTTGCTATAATCATATTTCGTTCTTGTTAGTTCCTTACATCAAGTGGCTTCATGCCTTGTCTGGGGCGATTTCTATTTAAAAAAAAAATTCTGTTACGATAGTTTTTTTTGTTTTTTTACAATATTTCGGAATTAATCCGGAGATGTGTTTGACTTCTATTTTTTTTTTGCGTGCCTTATTTTTTTAATGAAAAATCAATACAAACAAAACTTATTTATTTCGAAAGTGTTTTTTTTTTTTTCCCTCGTGTTTCACCTTTCCTGCAGATATTTTTTTTTTGCATAGTCCTGTTAATTAACAAACCACAAGTGAAAATAATAATACCTTTGCCACACTTGGTGGTGATGATTTTTTTTTTTGTCTTGTGAAATTTTTAATGTTTATTTGAATATAAACATTTTTGATTCAAGTCGATGAACTACAAAATGTGGACATTTTTGAGATTAATATGCATTTCTTTTTTTGTTTTTACATGCCACACACACACACACATATATATATATATAATGTATATTAAGGGCCTATATGCATGAAAACTACACTTCCTGATTACACGCACACATATTTATAATATGATGCAATCATGTGGGGTAAAATATGTTTAGATGCTACCCCTTCATTGATGGCCTAATGAATTGAAATATGATCTTCACAAATACATTTCTTTACAAGTAATAATACATTTTGGAGAACCAAATCCATTCTCTCTAGACAGATGCTGACAATATGTAACACATGACATATCTCCCTGGTTGCCGTTTTTTGTTTTTTTTGTTTTCTCCTAAAGTTTCCTGACCACAGTCTCAGTCTTCCCTAGTATTTCATTCATATCTTAGGGGAGAAAAGATAGGTTCATACCTTTCCCAAAGATATTAGGGCAAGTGACTCCACATATACTTAAAGAGCATTCATTCTATGTCTCTGCTCTTCAAACTTGATGATAAAGCTGTTGAAGATCTATCTCTCACCCTATGTGTATATATATATATATATATATATATATTTATATATATATATATATATACATTTTGTTAGTTGGACCTAAATAGCATTTCAGCTGACAAATCAAACTTTGATTCTGACTAGCCAACTTTGTTATTGTTATACAGTGTTATTTGCTATAGACTTACGACTTATTTTAAAAAAACATTTAATCCGATCCAGCAGTTTTCTAATATGTAGAAATTCTTAAAGTCACCTTAAAAGAAAAATCAGCTATGGGAAATAACTCTTATTCTTTAGTAAGAGTTATCATTCCTTCTTTACTTGCTTTTTTTTTGTCTTCTTCTTACTTATGCCTTACTTATGTTTCGTACTTATTAAATCAAAATCAGGTTCATTTTTTGCTTAAATACTGAAGATATAAAAAAAAAACCCATGGTTATAGAAATTAGAAATAATTACAAAAGAAATGTGAACATAATTGATCCCGGACAACGCCAGGTCGGTACAGCTAATATATATATATATATATATATATATTATTTATTTATTATTCTAGTATTAGAGACTCGACATATATATATATTTCTGGTTGAAAATTACCAGGGATGTGAGTTCTCCATTTTTTTTTTTTTTTATCAGAATTCCACTTTTTTGTAATTCAGAAAAAGTTGAATTCCGCTTTTTTTTTTCTTTTTTTTCTTTTTTTTTTTATAAGCGGTAGGGTAAGTAATTGTTTTTTTTTTTTTTTTTACTAACTTTTTAGCATGAATCTTCCCCCCCCCCCCCAAAAAAAAACGTACAGAATTTATCTTCAAAAGCCAAAGATTTTTTTTTTTTTTTTTTGGTAAATTGTCCTAAAAAAGCTAGAATGCCCCATTTTACATTAAATATTATACATACGAGGGGAGGGTATTGAGAAATTCATGTCAATTTCAGATTTTTTTACCAGTGGCCATTCACATTGCTGATGAATTTCTTTAATTTGACATCTGTTCTTGTTTTTGAACAAGTCTTTTTGTTTTTGAACAAGTCTTTTTGTTTTGGGGGTCAAAGTGCTGCACTATTTGAACCTATAATCTTCTATCACTTACGGCCAGTATGCTTTGTATATACATAATATTTTGCTGTTTTATCACTCTTTCCATATATATACATACTAATGTATATATGCTAATAATCTATTCTAACTGAAGATCAACAATAAAATCAACAACATATCACAGACAATGGCTGTAAGGGCTAGAAAGAAGAATATGGAGCAAATACTGTGCATTCCTGACACGCAAAAATGATGAATAAAACCTCCTACATATAACAATCGATAGATCCAGGTGGATTGGACTTTGGATAATCTCCGGGGAATTCTTTTTAAAAGGGTATAGAGTAGCGAGCTCAATGTAAAATACAGAGAACTGTAGTAATAATAACTTACATCTCAACAATCTATAAATTATATGCTGATGAATTTAAAAGCCGTTAATAATCGTTGAAATTAATTTCTCACTACATAATTTATAAATTTCGTATTTTCCATATGTTCTTATTACCAATATATATATATATATATATATGCTAGTTTTTAATTTATTGATATGAAATATCTCTACTGTATTGTTATGTTCATGGTAAATGCTCGACTGAGCTCCCCCCCCCCCTCCTGTAAAACGTTCACAACAAGAACTCGTCTGGTCACAACCATAGCAAAGAACTTTCCTTTTTCTCTTTCTGTACCAAAAACCATACGGAACTTCCATGAACAAAGTTTCTTTCACAGAACATCCCATCTGTGGAACAAGATACCATGAGTCTGCTTCCCAACCGATTACAGCATGGTCGTCTTCAAGTTTAATGTAAACAAATGCTTGTCGAGTCAGCCTCTTGGAAAATCATGTCCTCTTCTGCCCATTCCATCAACTGTTTCCAATCCTTTCGTGGTGGCGATCATCGTCTGATGATCTCTTTAACCCGTATCCTTGAGTGGCCCCTGGGCCTTGATAATAGTGACTCATTAGTTAAAAAAAGATTCTAATTAAATGGAAATTCTGCAACAAAATAAGTTTAAAAAATCATAATACAGAAAAGGTTAAAATGATAATAATTACTATATTCACACAAAACTACAACTTTCTTTGTGTCGTGGTAAATGCCACACAATGATTATTTTAAAAAACTGTAAATGTTTTAATTTTTAGAAATTTTTTTTTTTTAATCCTTAAATTATCGACCTTTCTCTAATTTGTACTGATAAATTAACATTTTTCATATATAGATATATATGATCTCCACAGTCAACTGTTTCACTGTATCATAGCTTTTCTGTTTGGACTAGATGTAGCAAGTGTTAAGCTGAGATTTGAAATCCAACTGCTGGCTTAGCAGTCTGGACCTCTTACCTTGGCTGCAAAATAAGGAAAATTATAATACTTTGGACAAAATACTGGAAACAACTTAAAATAAAAAAATGTCTTTGGCAGTAATTACAGCTTGAATTTTATGAGGTATGGAAATATACAGAGTGTAAATTGTTTCCAAAGCTCAAGCATTCTCCAGTTCTTGTAGTGATAATGGTGAAGGATATCATATATGTTCAATAATATTGAGATCTGCAGACTGTCGTGGCCAGGTAAGATGTCCAATTTCACTAGAATGTTCCCTAGGCCTCTGCTTTATCTGTGAATTGATGAATTATCATACTGAAAGATAGTTTTATTATTATTATAAACGTTATTCCCACTCAATTTAAAAAAAAAAAATAGATAAAAAAAAATTAAAGACTCAAAAAAAAATGAAGAGGCCATGAAGAGTTATCAATGCAATGAAAAAAAAACCTTCATCTCAAAGTTAGGAGAGAAAAACATCCTCGTGGGGAGGCAGTAAATAGGAACTCTTACAACGTTTGAAGTGTTTCCAATATATGAAGATAAAATACATTTTATAAAATTTTATGAAAAGTTATGGAGACAACATGTATGAAAGACAGAAAGGAAAAACAATTAAACACAGGAAAAAATAAAACAAACAAGATTTGACCAGTTTTGTTCGGAGTAATGAATGTCTTCAGAAAGAGTGAAGATTTGAAATTTATTGATAAAAAATAGCAAAACAGGAAATCCGAACAAAACCAGTCAAATCTCCCTTTGTTTTTAATTTCTTTCTGTGTTAAATTGTTTTTCCTTTCCGTCTTTCTTACATTATATATATATATATATATATATATATCTTTAGAAAATTAGGAATGTTTATTTATTTGTATCTTAAGGATTCACTCCTAAACTAATTAACTGATAATTATGAATTTTGGAACACATCTGCTAGGCATAAGGGGTCCAAATGTGGCCTATATTTAGTTTTATGAAAAGTAGGTGTGGGCCCTTTGTGGAAATTCAGCTACCTCCAATTTTTGTGAAATTTTTACGATAAGTATTCAACATCAATTGATAAATATTCCCCAAATTTCAGTTTGTTTGTAGTATTTTAAAGGGTTTTAGGGGGCATTATCTAGACACAACCCCTCATTTTGAAAATTAAAATATTTCAGATTTGCATTGAATTTGATTGAGTCATTAGACACAAATTAGATAAGATTTCCTGAATTTCAATTTCTTTTTACGATCCCTTAAACTTAGACATTTTCTAGAATAAAAATAACAATAAGAATTCTAGACAAAAGGTTTAAGTGGTGCAAAACTGTTCTGTTTGGAGAATTAATTCTACTGCCCTATATGTCTAGTTAAGCTTTTAGTCATTTATAAATGAAAAAAAAGATGCAGTTTAAATTCCTAGCGATACTAATTAAATCCACATATTGCAGACTAAGCATTTGTATAATCCGACTTGCCGCTGAAAAATTCACAAATACTAAAGGGGACATAACTGTATAACAGTGAAACATAAACAGAGGACCTTACCCTAAATCGTGAAATGGAAAAAGGGGAATCATCAGCTGTGTGTATGTGTGTGTGTGTATGTATATATATATATATATATATATAATGTATAATATATATATATATATATATATATATATATATATATATATATATATAAATTTTTTTTTCTCTCTTCAAAATAAATGAGCAGAAGTTTACTGCCCGGGTTTCACCGAATCAAGCTTGTCATTTATTACACAGACATTTATAGATGTGATCTTGCACGTGGCCCAAATTTACAAAATCTGATTGGGGATTGGCTATTGATTATCCCATTTTTTCCCGCCTTTAAAAAAATGAAGATAACAAACTTCAGCCAAAGATTCATTGCTTTTATCCGATTGTTTGGATTTGTTGGCAGCATTTTAAAAAAAATCTTTTTATATGTATCTTTTTTTTTCTACTTAATTTTTTTTTTTTTAATCTGTTTTGTTGGTTCATTTTTATTTATTTATTTATTTAATATTCTCGGCAGAGAGGGGACGGGTCAGCAACTGACTGCTAGCGGAAGATTTTGTTTTCTGTTATACTTTGCTTTATGTTGAAAATAATCCTCATCTTTAAATTTCTTGATAAAAAAAAAATGCGTAATGCTTTATTTTAGGGGGAAGGTAGTCTACACTGAACAGCCATCCTCTCCCCATCTTTAAAAAAAAAAATAATTTTGAGAACTTAGAGCCAAGCAATAAATTAAAAGAAGATTAGTATTTCTACAGAATTTGAAACAGAACAAAACCGACTTTTGCCAAACTAAACCTAAAACTTAGTATTAAGATAAAAAAAAAAAAGCAGTCCGGTTCAAATTCTGTAGAAGTATCAAAAAATTTAATTTTTAAAAGACAGCAAAAAGAACGATGCTACTTTAACGTAATCGTAAAATAAACGTCTCTTTTGGATAAAACTGAACCTTGATCAAACCAATATGTCTTGATTTTTGCTGTAAACGTTTTTTAATTTTTTAATTTTTTACAGTAAATGTGTAATAAGTTAATGTTTTAAAACATAAAATTAGAGAGTCAGAGTGAGTTTTAAAAAAAAACTTGAAAGATGGGGGAAATTACGATAAAAAAATGTTCTTTTTACCTTAAGAATTACATTTGATAAATGCAGCTTTAAAAGCAATATTTAATAAAAAGTAAAGTGGTTTTCGTTCTGTTGGTGGGGGGGGGGGGATATTAGTTACACTCTACTCTTATAAAGCAGTTTTTATTCATATAATTTTTTCATGACAGACAGCCTGTTTCACTGTATCATAGCTCTTCAGTGTTGCTAGAAACTAGTGAGTGATTGGAGCTGAGATTCAACATTCGAGCACAGGGGTAAAAGTGTATCAACTTCATCAAGGTAAATCTATATTTGCATTATTGTCTACCCAGAGTGCTCAATTCTTTTTTTTACAAAGAACTGTTTATTTACATTAAGTAGTAACCAATGATCTCCATTCATTTTTCATAAATAAAATTGAAAATTAACAGGTGATGCCTTTTGCCTTGTTATGCAATGAAAGTTTTTTTTTTATTCTATCAAATTGAGACTTTTCTTGCCACCATCATCATCATCATCATCATCATCTGGTTTTGGTATTTAGGGTGCTACGAGTTTCCGGGGTGGGCAACACCAAGTAACGTCTCACGCCTGCTCTCCGTGCAGCCCAATCCAAAGAGTTGACATCAGTCATATTACTACTTACTATTGACACACTCCAGCCAGGACTTGCTCGGTCTACCGAGATAGATGTCTTATGGAGTTGATACAAGAGGTGGTACACTCTACATGGCTGAACCACCTGATCATAGTTAAAGGGATCCTTTCCTCTAGTTTGCAGTCGCACATCCACCTCATCATGGCGCGATCATTACACCAAAGCTGTTGCGAGTCAGAAGTGTTTTGGGCCAATGTCTCACTGCCATGCAAGATGAAATAAACATGACTAATTCAATTAAACTATAATAAATTTTTTTTTAATATTTTGAAAATTAAAGAAGGATTTACTTTTAATATCTTACATAAGTAACATTTTCTATTGACTTTTTAAGTCCTGTTTCGATATTGAGTGAGAATGTTCAGCCATTTTATAAATATCTGAATTTTCCGTTTTGAGGCATCTAGTCATTTTTGTCTCAGATTGGTGAAGAAAATAGAAAAATTTCTGCATGTCGGAGAAACAGGGAGCAGGAAGAGAATTCCAAAGGCAAGCAGTACAAGGAAAGAAGCTATCAGAGTAGATAACCTTCCGCTATCTAGGGACCTCTACAGTGTAGAGGTGGTATTTAGCAGCTAGTCTGTCGTACATTCTTAACCGCCTTCGTTTTATTCACTAATATTGCTGGGTAAGGTATGAACCCACAATCCTCCTCCCTACCCTCTACATAAAATAGCAATTTGTGTTTAATGAATCATGTTCAAACGTAACTTTTTAAAAAGTCTGTTAAAACTGTTTTAACAATTTTATTCAATTAATGTAATGACCAAACGATACCGTAAATCCGATTTCTGAAGAAGGGAAAGGTGATTCGAAAGTATTTATGGGATTTAAATTTCAGCATTTCTTTCGTAACACGTCCAATCGATTTTATTGCAAAATTGACTTCTCTTAAATAACATATATTGAATTATCTTTCCCAAAATATAAAATATTTTCTCACAAGAAAGTACGAAAAGGCCGTGTGGGGGGGGGGGGGGGGGATAAGCAAAACAAGAATGAAAGTAAAAAAAAAAAAAGACTCCTGGGTAATACCGGGTAGATACAACTAGTATATACATATGTGTGGGAGGGCTCTTCCAGCCAGTATTCATTTTTTTTTTCTTTTCCTTATTATCACCATTGACTTCACGTGCATAACATATGGACCAACGATTATGTGTTATGTGTCATAATATTTTTTTTTATTATTAGATTAATACAAATAAGATCAATCATTTCCCTTCAATTTTTAAAAATCTTACTGTTGTTGTCAGTCTGACCTCTCAACTCTGTCCATATTTCAACATTTTTTATTTTTTCAATACTCGTGGGATTGTGTTTCTTTTTTTTTTTTCCAGAAACATCCCTTTCTGTTTATTTTTATTTATATATATTTTTTTGTAATTTTTATTTTTCAATTTTCATTTTATAAAAAAAAAAAAATCAAGTTGCCTGCTTCTATAAATGGAAGGAAAACAGTTCTTTTGTTTTTCCTATCCATGAGAGAGAATAAAAAAAATACTTTCAAAAAACAAAAACAATAAAAATGTTTGAAAAAAAAACCAAAAAAACTTTCTCAAATGATTTCTGTTTTTTAAACTATTTCACCCTGTATTTGCATTCACTTTTCTTTCCATCAGCCGAAGTCCTTGTCTATTTGAGAAAGATTATCTTATGAAAACTCTGTGACTGAAACTGACACATCATTCAATAATTCCCAGGTCTGAAATCTAGATGGCGCTACTGATAAAAAAAAAATCTATTTGACTTTTATAACCTTCAAAATTTGAACCCAATCGGATTATTAGTTTATGAATTAGTTATTTAAGTGAAGTTACTGTAGGAAAAAAATTGGATTTAACGTGTTGAGACAGCCTTGTTTTCTGATAGGAAAAAATACTTTTTAAGCAAAGCAATTTCTTGATAAGTGTTATTCGTACTGTGTTTCATTGGACACAAGAGTTAAAAGATCGTACAGACACAAATGATGCTGAATACTAAGGTCGCATAAATTCAGCAGTTGTCCCGAAAAACATAAAAAAAAGTCTACCAACTCACTTTAGTCGATCGTAAATTGAAGTTACGTGAGATAGTAGAGGAATTGAAGATATCAGAAGGCAATGTATTCACCATTTTTCATGAACATAGCTGTGGTCAAAGTGGGTGCTGCATTTGCTCACAGTCGATCAAAAACAATGTGTTGGTGACGATTCAGAGCATTGTTTGCGAATGTTTCAACGTAGCAAAAAGGAGTTTTTGAATCAATGGATGAAACATGGATCCACCACTTCACGCCAGAATCAAATATGTAGTCAGCTGAGTGGACAACAGCAGGTGAAAGCCGTCCAAATCGCCCAAAGATGCAAACACCAGCAGGCAAGGTTTTAGCCTCCATATTTTGAGATGCACAAAGTATTTTGTTCATCAATTACCTTGAGAAAGGAAAACCAATCAATAGTGAATATTATATAACATTATTGGCGCGTTTGAAGGAAAAAAGCGACCAAAAAGTTTCATAAATAGAGAAGAAGAAAAAAGTGCTCTTCCACCAAGACAATGCACTGTGTCACAAGTCGATCGCAACAATGGCAAAATTACAGGAATCGCACTTCAAATTATCGTTGCACCCATCCTATTCTTCAGATATGTCCCCTAGCTACTACTGTCTGTTGCAGACCTAAAAGAAATGCTCCAAGGAAGTGATATCGGAAACTGAGGCATATTTTGAAACCAAAGACAAATCGTTGTACAAAAAAAGGCATTAAATTGTTAGAGAAGCATTGGAATCAGTCTGCCACTTTCTGGGATGATAGACTATGTTGATGAATAAAGTCGAATTTTGCTTAAAAGTTGTTTTATTAGTTAGACCCGGGACTTTTTGAGTGATGTGTTACTAACAAACTGTTCAAATCTAATGTGTCATACTCTTGAATATTTGAAAAAATCTGAAACATTGAGATTTTGTAGTACTTCTTTTTCTTTTCGGGATCCGCAATAATGGATTTTTGTTTCCATTTCGCACGATCACAGGTTTGGTTCAGGTGAGGGTCGGTTTTACAGAGATCATTATGCATGGCGTCTGTCTACCCATCTCATCATCGGCTTTCCTCTTAGTTGCTTCCTGGCTCCTTCTAATCTAAAAGTGAGTTTAGCGATGGTCTTGGCACATGTTTTAACCATCTGAGCCGCCATTCGCCTTGATCGGCATGTTGCATTAGCGTCTTCCGATGTCGTCATTACGGGCGTAGTCGAGCAGTGTAATTCCCGAGATCCAGTGGAGATATTTCTTAACGTAGTAAATTCAAAACAAAAATTCTCTATTGTTAACTGTTACTAATAGAGATTTGGTAGCTGAAAAAATACAAAAAGAAAATACAAAATTCTTACTTATTTTATAGTTAAAAAAGAAAAGTGGTCGATATTTTATACAATAATAAACACATTTAAAACGGTGTACATCTATCTATTACTAAAAAAGAATTTGGTATCTGTCTATCTGAAGCCGAATTATACTATTACTTCTATATTACTAAAAGAGATTTGGTATTTGTCTGTCTGAAGCCGAACTATACTATTACTTCTATATTACTAAAAGAGATTTGGTATTTGTCTGTCTGAAGCCGAACTATACTATTACTTCTATATTACTAAAAGAGATTTGGTATCTGTCTGTCTGAAAGTAAAATTATACTATTCATTTTATTAATGCTCAATATAGTTCACTATACTATTTCAGACTAATCTTTCAATGCTTAATTCAGGGAGGATAGTGTAGTATCTGTTCTGCTGTCATGATACCATCCTCCCAAACATTACCTCCTCCTTTAGTGACAGTGTAGTATATGTTCGTTCGTCATGATACAATCCTTCCAGGCTAGCAAAAATACATATATAATTATATATATATAAGTAAATGTTAAGCTTTTACATTGAACAGTTCTGATAAATTTTCTTAATATATATATACACACAAATACATGTTTCCATACATAATTATATATATATATATATATATATATATATACTTATACTAAAGCCGGGTTAATGAACTTTTGTTTTCCTAAGGCTTTTATTACATGCTAACATTTTTGTAAGTATTTAGATTGATTGAGTTATGTTTGAAAAAGAATTCTATTTTAATTGTTCTAATTAGTTGTAATTTGTAATTAACTGACCAAATGATCATCTCTTTCAGAGTTTCTGCCTATCCCTCTCAGCTTCTCTCCCTGCATATTGTTTGCCTTTCCTCTTTTAGTCTATTTCTCTTTATTAACAGTTAAAAGTAATAAAATATAAGATTGGAGTAGTCCATTATAAAAAAGGAAATATCACTACAATAATCTATATATTAATATGATAACGTGTGTGTTTGTGTGTCACGCTTACATCAAAAGCTCTGCGCATGTGTGCCGCACCTAGATTTGGAAAAGCATTCAAGTCACCTAATTTTCGTAATATTTTAAAGTATTTCCCTTTGGCGCAACGGTTAGCGACGTAGGATTTTGACGTTAGCCCGACTGGTTTATAGTTCGATCCCAACCAACCTCTAAGATTTTTTTCTACATCGAAGGGGGTGGAGGTAGAGAGGGGACAACCGGGAAGACACATTAATACGATAGCATGTGTGTTATTTTGTGTGTCACACTTACATCAAAAGCAACGCCTTCCGAATCTTTGTATGCTACTCATGAATTGGAACCAAATTTAATTTAATCTAAAGCATTTACAAAGTAAGGTTTAGTCGTCGAAATATTACCTTCACTAGAAATATTGTATATAAAGACGTTTTGTAAATTGTTTCATGTATTGTTCATTGTTAAAAAATAAATATACAAGTTAAATCTTATCATATTTTATTCAAACATGTATAGGTTAGGAACAAGATAATTAGTATTGAAAACATCATTTCGTGTAATTTACACGGGTCCCGCTAGTCCTGTATTATTTTGATTATTTCGATTGCTGTTCTCATCTCAGATGTTATTCTCACAATATTTCGTCCGATGTAACCCCTGACCATCTTCAGGTGCGTTCTTGTCTAACTCTGGAATCCTTTATGTCAAACTCTGGAATCCTTTATGTCAAACTCTGGAATCCTTTATGTCAAACTCTGGAATCCTTTATGTCTAACTCTGGAATCCTTTATGTCTAACTCTGGAATCCTTTATGTCAAACTCTGGACTCCTTTATGTCAAACTCTGGAATCCTTTATGTCTAACTCTGGAATCCTTTATGTCAAACTCTGGAATCCTTTATGTCTAACTCTGGAATCCTTTATGTCTAACTCTGGAATCCTTTATGTCAAACTCTGGAATCCTTTATGTCAAACTCTGGACTCCTTTATGTCAAACTCTGGAATCCTTTATGTCTAACTCTGGAATCCTTTATGTCAAACTCTGGAATCCTTTATGTCAAACTCTGGACTCCTTTATGTCAAACTCTGGAATCCTTTATGTCTAACTCTGGAATCCTTTATGTCAAACTCTGGAATTCTTTATGTCAAACTCTGGAATCCATTATGTCTAACTCTGGAATCCTTTATGTCAAACTCTGGAATCCTTTATGTCAAACTCTGGAATCCTTTATGTCAAACTCTGGAATTCTTTATGTCAAACTCTGGAATCCTTTATGTCTAACTCTGGAATCCTTTATGTCTAACTCTGGAATCCTTTATGTCAAACTCTGGAATCCTTTATGTCTAACTCTGGAATCCTTTATGTCAAACTCTGGAATCCTTTATGTCTAACTCTGGAATCCTTTATGTCAAACTCTGGAATCCTTTATGTCTAACTCTGGAATCCTTTATGTCAAACTCTGGACTCCTTTATGTCTAACTCTGGAATCCTTTATGTCAAACTCTGGAATCCTTTATGTCTAACTCTGGAATCCTTTATGTCTAACTCTGGAATCCTTTATGTCAAACTCTGGAATCCTTTATGTCAAACTCTGGAATCCTTTATGTCAAACTCTGGAATCCTTTATGTCTAACTCTGGAATCCTTTATGTCAAACTCTGGACTCCTTTATGTCTAACTCTGGAATCCTTTATGTCAAACTCTGGAATCCTTTATGTCTAACTCTGGAATCCTTTATGTCAAACTCTGGAATCCTTTATGTCAAACTCTGGAATTCTTTATGTCAAACTCTGGAATCCTTTATGTCAAACTCTGGAATCCTTTATGTCTAACTCTGGAATCCTTTATGTCAAACTCTGGAATTCTTTATGTCAAACTCTGGAATCCTTTATGTCTAACTCTGGAATCCTTTATGTCAAACTCTGGAATCCTTTATGTCAAACTCTGGAATCCTTTATGTCAAACTCTGGAATTCTTTATGTCAAACTCTGGAATCCTTTATGTCTAACTCTGGAATCCTTTATGTCTAACTCTGGAATCCTTTATGTCAAACTCTGGAATCCTTTATGTCTAACTCTGGAATCCTTTATGTCAAACTCTGGAATCCTTTATGTCTAACTCTGGAATCCTTTATGTCAAACTCTGGAATCCTTTATGTCTAACTCTGGAATCCTTTATGTCAAACTCTGGACTCCTTTATGTCTAACTCTGGAATCCTTTATGTCAAACTCTGGAATCCTTTATGTCAAACTCTGGAATCCTTTATGTCAAACTCTGGAATCCTTTATGTCAAACTCTGGAATCCTTTATGTCTAACTCTGGAATCCTTTATGTCAAACTCTGGAATCCTTTATGTCTAACTCTGGAATCCTTTATGTCAAACTCTGGACTCCTTTATGTCTAACTCTGGAATCCTTTATGTCAAACTCTGGAATCCTTTATGTCTAACTCTGGAATCCTTTATGTCAAACTCTGGAATCCTTTATGTCAAACTCTGGAATTCTTTATGTCAAACTCTGGAATCCTTTATGTCAAACTCTGGAATCCTTTATGTCTAACTCTGGAATCCTTTATGTCTAACTCTGGAATCCTTTATGTCAAACTCTGGAATCCTTTATGTCTAACTCTGGAATCCTTTATGTCAAACTCTGGACTCCTTTATGTCTAACTCTGGAATCCTTTATGTCAAACTCTGGAATCCTTTATGTCTAACTCTGGAATCCTTTATGTCTAACTCTGGAATCCTTTATGTCAAACTCTGGAATCCTTTATGTCAAACTCTGGAATCCTTTATGTCAAACTCTGGAATCCTTTATGTCTAACTCTGGAATCCTTTATGTCAAACTCTGGACTCCTTTATGTCTAACTCTGGAATCCTTTATGTCAAACTCTGGAATCCTTTATGTCTAACTCTGGAATCCTTTATGTCAAACTCTGGAATCCTTTATGTCAAACTCTGGAATTCTTTATGTCAAACTCTGGAATCCTTTATGTCAAACTCTGGAATCCTTTATGTCTAACTCTGGAATCCTTTATGTCAAACTCTGGAATTCTTTATGTCAAACTCTGGAATCCTTTATGTCTAACTCTGGAATCCTTTATGTCAAACTCTGGAATCCTTTATGTCAAACTCTGGAATCCTTTATGTCAAACTCTGGAATTCTTTATGTCAAACTCTGGAATCCTTTATGTCTAACTCTGGAATCCTTTATGTCTAACTCTGGAATCCTTTATGTCAAACTCTGGAATCCTTTATGTCTAACTCTGGAATCCTTTATGTCAAACTCTGGACTCCTTTATGTCTAACTCTGGAATCCTTTATGTCAAACTCTGGAATCCTTTATGTCAAACTCTGGAATCCTTTATGTCAAACTCTGGAATCCTTTATGTCAAACTCTGGAATCCTTTATGTCTAACTCTGGAATCCTTTATGTCAAACTCTGGAATCCTTTATGTCTAACTCTGGAATCCTTTATGTCAAACTCTGGACTCCTTTATGTCTAACTCTGGAATCCTTTATGTCAAACTCTGGAATCCTTTATGTCTAACTCTGGAATCCTTTATGTCAAACTCTGGAATCCTTTATGTCAAACTCTGGAATTCTTTATGTCAAACTCTGGAATCCTTTATGTCAAACTCTGGAATCCTTTATGTCTAACTTTATTTAATCCACAGGGGTAGATTGTTCTCGTTCCATCAACCGGGTAGAAGTCTTAAGTAATTCGTAATTGTATTCTTAGCATCGTTCGTACTGAGGATTGAAGCCTTCAGAAGACTGTCACTTAGCACTTACCACGCGTCCTTGCAAAATTTGGTACAGATTCTTGAGTTTGACAAGACACACCTGAAGAAGGGCGGAGGTTACATTGGCCGAAACGTTTGTTAGAATAACATCTAAAGTAAAAACAGTAGTCCAAATAATCCAAATAATATAAATTATCAATTCTCGTCTAAAAAAAATCCTGGAAATTAATAATACTTTTAAAACTTGAAATGGGGAGAGAGAGTGAGGTAAAGACATAGCAGTAAAAGACTAAGTTTTGATTTTGTCTTTATTTAAAAAAAATTTAACTGGCTTTGCAAACTCACTTATTTCGGCCTTCTCAAATCTGTGCTCATTTGCATTACAATTTTTTTCATATTTGCCGGAAATCCTTTTAGAACAAAAAGGAAGTTCATTTTGTACATAGGAAAAAAAATAAAATAAAAAAGTAACAAGAAATAGAAAAATCAAATGTTTATAGTTTCTATTTTATATATATATAGTAATCCAAGTAAAGTTTACATCCACAGGGTAATGGAGCTGTAAAGAAAAGACGTTGGTCTTGAAGAGGTCTGGCTGCCCTATAGTTGTGACCAAAACACATTTGGAAATGTGTAGTCAAATAATGGTTGTATAAATAAAAATCTTCATATATGGGTTGACATGATGGGTTAATGAGAAGTAGTAGCCACTACTGGGAGCGCAAGACCAAGGTCTGGGCTGAGAGAAGTCGGTGGCAGGGAGTGAAATGAATGTGGATGGCTGTGAGTGAAAAAGGGGAGGGGTGGGAGTGTTAGTGAATTTGTCTTAGGGTGGGAGAGAGGGGAGGAGGGTGCTGAGGGTTTTGTTGTGGTTAGATGTAGCATGGATTTGAGGGGCTGGGGAAAGAGGAGGAGAGGGGGACACTCTGTGTCTTTGGTGTGTAGGTAGTATCATAGTTTTAGAAAAAGATTTGAAGAAATAAAGATGATTTGAAAGTGGGTGGGGTGGGTGGGTAAGAGTGAAAGAAGTAGTCGAATGGGTGAGGGGGGAGGGGAGATTTTGTTCTGGTTAGGTGTGAAATTTTTGGAGGGTAGGAGTATTGACCAGCTGGCTATGTCAGGAATGTGTGAATATAAGAAAGTTAAAGGGAAAGTGTTGAAATGTGCTGAGAATATGACAATGAGGGGAAGGAAAAAGAAAGAGAAAGAGAAGGAGAAATAGGTTAAATGTAGTTTTGTGCAGACAGTGTTGATGGTTTGAAATTAAATTGAGGGCAAAAGGGGTTTAAGTATCTAAATATTTGTGAGGGTATCTAGATTGTGTTCAATGGTGAGGCTGTTATTTGTGGTTAAGTGGTTTGGATTCGTGGTGAATGAAAATGTATGTGGGGAGGGGTTTGTGCGTGAGTGTGTATGCAGGGACTTGCACAAACCCCTCCCCACATACATTTTAAAATAATGATAAAAAACATATGACATGTGAATCATAAGTAAAAATTTAGAAATAATAATAAAACATGACATGAATCATTTATCAGAACTGTTCAATGTAAATGCTTAACATTTACTTATATATATATAATTATATATGTATTTTTGCTAGCCTGGAAGGATTGTATCATGACGAACGAACATATACTACACTGTCACTAAAGGAGGAGGTAATGTTTGGGAGGATGGTAGCATGACAGCAGAACAGATACTACACTACCCTCCCTGAATTAAGCATTGAAAGATTAGTCTGAAATAGTATAGTGAACTATATTGAGCATTAATAAAATGAATAGTATAATTTTACTTCCAGACAGACAGATACCAAATCTCTTTTAGTAATATAGAAGTAATAGTATAGTTCGGCTTCAGACAGACAAATACCAAATCTCTTTTAGTAATATAGAAGTAATAGTATAGTTCGGCTTCAGACAGACAGATACCAAATCTCTTTTAGTAATATAGAAGTAATAGTATAATTTTACTTTCAGACATACCAAATCTTTTAGTAATAAGTAAATTTTTAAAAATAATAATAAAAAAACTTATGAACTATCATAATAAGTAAAGTTTAAAAAAATAATAAGAAAAACCAAAACATTTGTTACTGAAATGTCCCAAGATTCTATGAGTTTATGACTATTGGAAAATCCGCCTTTAGAATTGGTCTGTTTAACAACATTTTTAAAACTAAAAGATGTTTGTTTAACGGTATTGTTACTTTAAAGGAGTATCATAATTTTTCCCTGAAAGAAAATAAAGTTACTTTTCTCCCCACAAGGGCAAAGTTAGATGCAAGGTCGGCCTTTAAGGTGAGGAATACCTATCTACCAAGAAAGGGTCACTCTGGATTGGGACAAAATAATAAATTGCGTCAGTCTAGAATGATTACTCTTTCTCTGAGCGAGGGCAGAACAGATTCTACACTTTGAATTATTCATTCACAAATAAAGAATATAATTTCAGGTACAAATTAGGTACAAAGCCATAAAAAGTTTGAGAAGTGTGTATAGAGGCGTCTGTGGCCAGCCTCTGTCTATTCTACTCGTAACTAGATGCATTTTGATCAGTTCGCCCAAGCTTTGTTTATTCCTTCCACCACTTTCACTTCAGCAGTCACCATAATACCACATTTACTTAAAATATCCCCAATAGTTTAACATTAATTTTATTAACAAAAAATATTTACAAATTGATGAAAAAGAATGGGGAGTGGGACAACGAAAATAGCCAAAAAAAAAAAGAAAAAACCCCCAAATAAACTAAATAAAATCAGGAGCAAGTTAGTTTTTAAAAAACTTTTATTCACCCCAAACAAGGCAATTGCCACTGAAACGTAAGGGGCTGCTGTGAATTAGGGGTCATACCCACAGGGGCATCCTAAGTGGGGAGTTTTGCAGTGAGATGTTTGTTCACATTACATTTAAACTTCTGCATGTTGGTACAGTCGGGGAAACATTGCAGGTAGGAAGTTCTGTCTGAGATGTTAGTGGTTGGTGCACCAGCCGAAATGTGACAATGGTGGCTTTTTAGAGATATAGGATACTGGCAGATGTGAAAAGTTTTCTAGCTTGGTAAAGGGAGCCCACAGTCCTTTCAGCAGCCATGACAATGTCTTCTATGTGTTTGTTCCAATTCATGTTACCTGTGAATGTTAGGCCGCAGTGTTTGAATGATGGACTCTCGGGTTGGGTGTTATTAGCCATGACAATCGGTGGGTAAAAAGGTTTCTTGTAGTTGTTAAAGGAAAATAGCCTTGTCTGAATAGCATTAAATGTTACCATCCATTTATGTCCCCATTTCACTAACGTATCTGTACCCAATTTCGAACGCGTGTATTTAATTTCGGACGGTACAAAATTTTTAATAATTCAAATCTTTCAAAATTAACATACAATACAAACATTATATCCTTACTATCCTGAAAATCGCTATTTAATATAATTTCTGGATTGTATGTTAATTTTGAAATATTTAAATTATTAAAAAAATTTTACCGTCCGAAATTGGGTACATGCGTCCAAAATTGAGTACAGATACATTACAAGCTGGAGGTCATTTTCTAAGGATTAAGCCATTGCCTTAGATATGTGTGTGTTCGTTTTTGCCACATGAATAGAGCGTGGTGTCGTCGGCAAATATACCCATCTTGCGTCAGGGAGATCGTTTATAAAAATCAGGAGCAACAAAGGTCCAAGGATCGACTCCTGGTGTACACACACACATTAATGTCATGTTGTTTAGATGTACGCCCATCAGGAACAACCTGAATCTTTCTTTTGGCTAAGATGGATCTGATTATAAAATTACAGGATCTTTATTACTAAAGCATCCAGCTCAAAGGCTGGAAATGCTGCTTTAATATTTCATATTTTTTCGCCCAGAATGCATCAAGGGACAAATAGGTATAAAGGGACAAATAGGCAGCAGCAGCGGCGGCAGCAGCAGCGGCGGCAGCAGCAGCGGCGGCCACCACCACCACCACCAGTTTATTTGTTGAATCAGGCCACAATTAATCCTCTGATGAGAGTGGGGCCTGATTGTCTAGTTTCGAAATCTAAGTCTTCCTCTCCACTCCTGTCTTTAGCAAGGCTTGATGGAATCCATACCCATGACCTTCCTATCACGTTTGACTACGTCCTCCCAAGTCAACTTGGGTCTGCCAGTGGTGATGTTCTCTGCTGGCACATTCAACTTTCGGACTTTAGCAATCCAGCCATCGCTACGCTCAATGTGACCCAACCAACGCAGTCTGTTCTTCCGCATATAAAGGAAAATAATTCATTAACATATTTAAATAAAAAAGTACAACTTGAAAATAATATTAAATATTGTCCAATACATTTGAACTTTCTTGACTAAAGCAATTTCGTCCAGGTTAAGTTTGTTTTTTCTATAGCCTGTAATTATGGTGTTACCTTATTTTCTTTACCTAATAAAAAAAAGGACATAAAGCCGAGATGTTTTGGTACATTTGTAGATTAACACCCTCCGTGTCCCTCCCCCCTCTCCAAATGAGATTCTACTTTTTTTCTGGGAAGTGTTGTCAAGAATAGGTCGAAAAGTGAGGCTTGCTGATCCTCATTATCTGGAAGGCGGGTTGGGAAAGTGACGGTTTGTAAAAGGGAATGTGCAATCGAAAAATTACGCGTGCAGTTACCAGCTCCGTCTGTGTAGCTTGGGACAGTAAGACAATTTATGTGGTGGACATTAAAATAGCCAAATACACATCAATTTGGGCACTCAGACCCAAGGAAAATACTACGTCTACACTGTCGGAGGCATAGTTAAGTAGAGTACAGTCCGTGATTGAGGGAGAAGGGTAGAGAAAATATAGGTAACTAACACCATGTTGTAAATTTATTTCAGAATGTAGAGTGGAGGACCAGTTTCATATATAGATTTAATGTAAAACGGTTACCCATTTCCAGGCCATTGTAGCGTTTTAGGACAGTTAACAATTCTTTTGTTACCACTAATCCTAAGTTTAAGTGGCTGTCAGTTAGGGTTAGAAACCCATAATGAATTCTTTGAAAAATTATTTATTGACGACAAATAATTTATTGGAATATTGTACCAAAATAATTTATTAGGGAGAAGACTTTGAACCATTTGATGTCCAACATCACAAAATCGAGCTTTGTAAAAATTTACCACTTTTTTGAAGAATTTTAATAGTTCCTCCTTTGTCTCTCACACGGTTATTCAATGTGAACATGATTACAATAAATAAATAGGAACAAACAATGATATCGGCTATGACAGAATTAAAAATACCTGGTATAAATGAGTGCTCTGAAAGAGTTAATTATCGGGTAAAAATATTGACTGAACATCGGTAAGAGGAGACAATGCAAACCCAAATTAACTGGAACGAAAATTGCTCCAGGTGAGTAATGGGTCATATTCAAGGGAGATAATCCAAACTTTTGCAAACTAGAGAAATAAAGTCTGGAATTGTGGGTGTTATCTCCCTTAGCCCCCAATAATGGTGCTAGTATATTAATATTACCCGTTTATCGATAAAATTTGATTTTCTTTTATAAAATAAAAACTAATTGATTAATTTACGTGATTTTTGGTATACGATATATTCATTCCGTCACGGGTAAGTAAATCAAACATATTTCTCAGTTTGTTTTATTTTACTTTTTCCAATGTCTCGGTAATTCTGGATAAGCACCAAAGTTTCAATAGCACCATAGCTGTATCCACCCAGCTTTTCTTTTCTTTTTTTTAACCTAATAATAATTATAATAATAATAATTATTATTATTATTATTATTATTATTATTATTATTAATATAATAATAATAATTATTATTATTATTAATATTATTAATCATAATAATAATTATTATTATTAATATTATTAATCATAATAATAATTATTATTATTAATATTATTAATCATAATAATAATTATTATTATTAATATTATTAATCATAATAATAATTATTATTATTAATATTATTAATCATAATAATAATTATTATTATTAATATTATTAATCATAATAATTATTATTATGATTAATATTATTAATCATAATAATAATAATAATAATTATTATTATTATGATTAATATTATTAATCATAATAATAATAATAATAATAATAATAATAATAATAATAATAATTATTATTATTATTGATCATAATAATAATAATAATTATTATTATTATTGATCATAATAATAATAATAATTATTATTATTATTGATCATAATAATAATAATAATTATTATTATTATTGATCATAATAATAATAATTATTATTATTATTATTGATCATAATAATAATAATTATTATTATTATTAATAATAATAATAATAACAATAACAACAGTAAATGCAGACTGTGTCGACAAAGAGACGAAACAGTAAATCATATAATAAGTGAATATAGCAAACTAGCCCCAAAATAATACAAAGAACAGACATGACTGTGTGGGGAAAGCAGTACACCGGGAACTGTGCAAACAACTGAATTTCGAATACACAGATAAATGGTACAAACATAAACCAGAAACAGGACTGGAAAACGAAAAACACAAAATCATCTTGGATATGGATATACAAACAGACAAACTCATACAAGCAAGAAGACCGGATGTTATAATAATCAACAAGAAGGAAAAATCTTGCAAAATCGTAGACTTCGCCGTTCCAGCAGGCCACAGAGTGAAAATCAAAGAAACGGAAAAACGAAGCAAATACACGAAACTAGCCAGAGAACTGAAAGGAATATGGAGCATGAAGAAAGTCAGTATAATACCAATAATCGTAGGAGCACTAGGAACAATCCCAAAAAACCTGAAAAAAAGACTGGGAGAAATCGGAATCAAACGGATCATTGGAACTATACAAAGGACGTCAATAATCAAAACAGCTACAATCTTAAGAAAAATCATTGAATGCGGAAACCAACCCGCATAAGCTACGAAGGGTCACATGGAATCTACTACAGGAAGAAAACAAACCCACAGAAAGAACACATCACAAACAAAGAAACAGAAAATACGAGAAACATCACTTTATAAGCCCCCCTCCCCCCCAATAAATTACACCGGCCTCAACTGGCACAAAAATGAACCAATGAACAGAAATAGCAAGAAACACCATCACCCCCCCCCACCCCCCAAAAAATGGTACCAGCCTAGGCTGACACCACACAAAATATTTGCATAGGGTCAAGGAGGATGAGAAGACCGAGGAGGGACAGCACAAACCAGACCTCCACTGGAAGTGCAGAGACTGCTGGGACCTTGGGGAGGCTTATTGCCACCCAAATCCCAAAGAAGACCAATGGTCCTTACCAGCGAGAAATCAATGGTAAACGGCTGTTGTGATACTGCAAGTTTATTTGCGGTGGCTATCGAAAAGAGGTAGAGAATACTGGAAATCTGGGGAGGCTTGTTATCATTCAGACTCCAGGGAATACCACTGGTTGTCGGTGAGCAATCACTGATGACCTGTGTGAGAACTCCTAGTGAGTACATAATAATAATAATAATAATAACAATACTAATAACTCGCACAAGTAAAGACCTCTTGAAAATATTTATATAAAAATATACTACTTTGAAAATAAATGCTGCAATCAGAGACCATATGTAGATTCATCACTGGACATTAGAAGGAATAGGTTTAGCATGACACACTATATGACGTCACTCAAACATGCAATACCTTCCTAAACTTAAAACATAAAAACATTTTTTCTTTTTGACTTGGTTTCAGAATAATTTTTCCATGATATAACTCTCGATCATCCTCTCTCCAAATTGGATGATCTTACTGCACTTGTTTGTGCGGCCTCAACGAAAATACTCCCCCCCCCCTAACCACCCGACTAACAGCACAATCCCACCCCGTTCACCGTAGAGATCTCTAGATGTCGGAAGATTTTCTATTCTGATATGATAGCCTCTTTCCTTCAACTGCTTGCCTTTGGAATTCCATTTTTGCTTCCTGGTTCTCCGATCGTACCGACATGCAAAAATTTAAATGTAACGTGAAGAAACATCTTCTTGCCCAACTCCTCGGCTAGGTTGCCCCCCCCCCCCCCCCTATATGTCTGCCCCCTATCACAGTAGCCCCTTACGCTTCAATGGCAATACGCCTTGTTCGGGATGAACAAAAGTATATGATTTAGGAGAGTAGAAAGTGGACCGTGGGTTTACTTTTGGCAGCCTCGTAACTCTCGCTTCCCTTATTTCGTCGTTTAGTCATCACATTTCATGAGCGATGTTTCTGACAAAGAGGGGAGATCTTGAAGTGGTAATTCTTTTAGCTCCTTATATCAAGTGGCTCCATGCCTTGTCTGAAGCGATTTCCATTAAAAAAAAATATGAAAAAAAAAACAACAAAAAATACAAATAGGAATAACGAGGAATAGCACAAGTAAATACATATTGAAAATAAAATAAAATAATATTTATATAAAAATATACATGAAAATAATATTGAATATTAGTAGAAGATAGTTTGATGCACACCAAAATTACAATATGTAAAATGCATAGACTTCAACAGTTTGAAATTACGAGCATTTGGAGGAGAATGACTCCCTGGTTGGGAACCTTTGTTCAAAATAAAGCAACTTACGTTTAAATTTTCCACTTTGTATGAGCTGTATGTTTTTCTGACGCATTGTGTTGTGATGTTGAATCTTTTTGCAGTTTCTGGGTCCCACCAATTTCTCAGCTGGCCCTTGCCATCATAGTGCATACCTACCAGAAGATAAACAAAAAATTTAGGGGAAATCGGTGCAAATGAGTTTTATTTAAAAAGTATGCATTGTCTTTGATGAGTATGAAAGTGGTCCATCCATTAAAGACGTGACTCACCGACGCCGAGCAGGGGGCTCTGTTGGTGTTAATGTGTCACTGACCACTTTAATGGTGTTCACATTAAAAAATGATGTTTTCCTAGCTAATCAAGAAATCAAACAATTGTTCATCAACTTGCTGGGAAAGAGTTTGGAGGAAGCAGATTGTAACGTAGTCCATGCATCTGGAGATGCTGACGTATTGATTGTGAAGAGATGAGGAAATCTTTGGGAGATGTGGTCTGTTCCAACATTCTTTTCATCCATGCACTACTGGGTTGTGATTCTACATCCAGTGTTTATGGAATTGGGGAGGCAGCATCCCTTCGAAAGGTGATGAACAATAGAAACTTCCTCAAACTGGTAGAAGTGTTTGGCAAGGATAGCAGTGCAGAAGAGGTTATTGAAGCTGGTGAGAAGGCTTTAGTGTGTCTGTACAATGGTAATGATGAGGAAAACATCAATCATCTCCGACTGAGGCACTTTAAGGAAAAGGTTGCAAAAAGCTCAAAGTATGTTGAGGCCAAATCAAGAACAGCTACAAAATTCCACAGCCTTCGAGTTTACTTCCAAATTCAGGAATGGAAATGTAGAAACCAGCTAAAACCTGACGAGTGGGGATGGAAACTTTCAGATGGTAAATTACAACCAATCAAGACTGACTTGCCAGCTGGTCCTGTAAATTTGTTGGTTATAATTAGGTGTAACTGTACTTCAGGGTGTACTACAGCAAGATGCAGTTGCAGGCCACATGGCATTGACTCTTCAAACTTGTGTGGTTATTTGCTAAGTCCTCCACTGCAGCAACTCCCCACAGCCAGATCTTGATGATGATGAAGTTACCTTTGATTAGTTCTTGACAAAAAATGTTCTTTGGTTCGTTCATGAACTTGTTCTGTGGTAGTTATGCAAGAGCCTTGCCCCAGCATTCGACCAACTGACCTTTCCTTTATTGTAAATTGTACTTATTTTGTACCTATTTTTAATGAAATGTCAGGAATTAATATGACAATTGTTGCCTTGAAAAAGGCTACTTAGTCTGTTTTTCTAGCTTTTATATTCATATTTGTATAAGCAATAAAAAAAACATGAAAACAATGGCAGGGGCTCGTCATTTTCTGGTGTTAGTTTATTATTCAGCATATAGCTTCCTATCATTACAATTTAAAACACCAAGAAAATGTCAAGCTGGCTTGGGATGGGCCCTGTGTGGGTTTTCATGCAAAAATATTTTTTATTTCTAATTTAATAAAGTTTATTTTTGTCAGGAAAAATGTGTATTTTTGTCAGTAATTGTCAGGAATAATGGACATAGTTGTCAGGAAATGTTAGGAATTTTGTCTCGAAATTTTAATATTGTTAAGTGAGATTTTAAAGATGGCGCCCGTTGACCCCTTTCCGCAAGGCTAATTTTGGTAAACTTGTTTTTAACTGAAAGAGAGGTTATTCATGCCCAATATCCAAGTTAAAAACCTTTGTTAGCAATTTGTTTGAGGTTCAGCCACATTTTGACTGGACTATCAGAAACGAAAAGAACGACAGTGTTTGGCCAATGGTGGTTATTTTTACTAAGAAATAATTGCGATCGATAAATAGTAATTAATATTTTTAGATTGTAATTCATTTAAAATAATTTACTATAAAATGTTGTATCCTTAATCTAGTCGACATTTATTTGTCTCTAGGCGTCAACTGTATTCTAAACCTGATCACGGCTCTAGTGCTAAAGTAGATTGTGTGTTCACGTTCGAATCTAAGTGGCACATTGAAAAACAGGAAATAGCAATTACTATTTTAATTAACTTAAACAATTTTACTGTACAATATCTGCAAATATCCAAAAGCTATATGATTTATTGAGTTACCATTAATTTGGCCCGGGAGCCAACAGCATTCAGATACTAACCACGACATTTATACCAGCACAAGCCCCCTTGGCGGAGACGACTCACCTCTGTGCCACTGGTGTTCACTGCGGGTTCTATTGTAATAAACTTAAAGTTGTAATTTCTATTTTGTAGCATATATTTTAAGTTTATCATATTTGGAAACGCGTAGAAAGTTAGTAACTCTTCGTGGTTCAGTAGTAAAATCATTTGCAATATGGTCAAGAGTGATCATGTATCCATGTTCAAATCGAGGTGGCGCGGTCTTACCCACAATGCTTAGAACTTTTAATTTACTCTAACTCAAAAGTTATTTAACATTTATTTGAGCCGAGAGAAAACGGCATTCGAACCCATACAAGAACGTTGAATCCTCCAACAAGCACATTCTATACATGTTTATTAAATTAAACTTAAAATTGTAATTTTCATTCATGGCATATATTTTAAGTATACTATATTTAGAAACGAGTAGTAATATAGTGGCTATTCGTATTTAAATCCTTTGCAATGGTGCCGAGGTTAATCATGAATCCAAGTTCGAATCGAGGTGGCGCCGTTTCAATAACAATACCCATTACTTTTAATTAACTTAAACAATTTTAATATAAAATAATGATGTCGCGTATCCAACTCAAAAGTTGTTTAACAATTATTTGGCTTTTGAGAAGACTGCATTCGAACCCGTACCGGAATTTCGTATCTCCCCACATGCCTACTTGGAAGAGAAGACATACCTCTGAGCCACGAAACGCCACTAACGTTCTCTTCGTGATTTATTGTAATCAACTTATAATAGTGATTTTTATTTTAAGTCAAATATTTTAAGTTTATTATATTCAGAAAGGAATAGAGATTCAGTGTGTCTTGGTGGTTCAGTGGGTAAATCCTTTGCAATGGTGCCGAGGTTAATCATGTATCCACGTTCGAATCGAGGTTGCGCCGTTTCAACAATAATACCCTTTACTTTTAATTAACGTAAACTATTTTTTTTATAAAACAATGACATTGCGTACCAAACTCAAAAGATATTTAACATTTATTTGGCTTTTGAGGAGACTGCATTCGAACCCGTAACGGAATTTCGTATCTCCCCACATGCCTACTTGGAAGAGAAGACATACCTCTGAGCCACGAAACGCCACTAACGTTCTCTTCGTGATTTATTGTAATCAACTTATAATAGTGATTTTTATTTTAAGTCAAATATTTTAAGTTTATTATATTCAGAAAGGAATAGAGATTCAGTGTGTCTTGGTGGTTCAGTGGGTAAATCCTTTGCAATAGTGCAGAGATTAATAATGTATCCACGTTCGAATCGAGGTTGCGCCGTTTCAACAATAATAACCTTTACTTTTAATTAACGTAAACTATTTTTTTTATAAAACTATGACTTTGCGTACCAAACTCAAAAGATATTTAACATTTATTTGGCTTTTGAGAAGACTGCATTCGAACCCGTACCGGAATTTCGTATCTCCCCCACATGCCTACTTGGAAGAGAAGACATACCTCTGAGCTACGAAACGCCACTAACGTTCTCTTCGTGATTTATTGTAATCAACTTATAATAGTGATTTTTATTTTAAGTCAAATATTTTAAGTTTATTATATTCAGAAAGGAATAGAGATTCAGTGTGTCTTGGTGGTTCAGTGGGTAAATCCTTTGCAATAGTGCCGAGGTTAATCATGTATCCACGTTCGAATCGAGGTTGCGCCGTTTCAACAATAATACCCTTTACTTTTAATTAACGTAAACTATTTTATTATAAAAAAATGACTTTGCGTACCAAACTCAAAAGTTATTTAACATTTATATGGCTTTTGAGAAGACTGCATTCGAACCCGTACCGGAATTTCGTATCTCCCCCACATGCCTACTTGGAAGAGAAGACATACCTCTGAGCTACGAAACGCCACTAACGTTCTCTTCGTGATTTATTGTAATCAACTTATAATAGTGATTTTTATTTTAAGTCAAATATTTTAAGTTTATTATATTCAGAAAGGAATAGAGATTCAGTGTGTCTTGGTGGTTCAGTGGGTAAATCCTTTGCAATAGTGCCGAGGTTAATCATGTATCCACGTTCGAATCGAGGTTGCGCCGTTTCAACAATAATACCCTTTACTTTTAATTAACGTAAACTATTTTATTATAAAAAAATGACTTTGCGTACCAAACTCAAAAGTTATTTAACATTTATATGGCTTTTGAGAA
This sequence comes from Sepiola atlantica, assembly GCA_963556195.1. Classification (NCBI taxonomy): domain Eukaryota; kingdom Metazoa; phylum Mollusca; class Cephalopoda; order Sepiida; family Sepiolidae; genus Sepiola; species Sepiola atlantica. The sequence continues at coordinate 86,017,754 of OY744525.1, read as the reverse complement.
GACTGCATTCGAACCCGTACCGGAATTTCGTATCTCCCCACATGCCTACTTGGAAGAGAAGACATACCTCTGAGCTACGAAACGCCACTAACGTTCTCTTCGTGATTTATTGTAATCAACTTATAATAGTGATTTTTATTTTAAGTCAAATATTTTAAGTTTATTATATTCAGAAAGGAATAGAGATTCAGTGTGTCTTGGTGGTTCAGTGGGTAAATCCTTTGCAATGGTGCCGAGGTTAATCATGTATCCACGTTCGAATCGAGGTTGCGCCGTTTCAACAATAATACCCTTTACTTTTAATTAACGTAAACTATTTTATTATAAACAATGACATTGCGTACCAAACTCAAAAGATATTTAACATTTATTTGGCTTTTGAGAAGACTGCATTCGAACCCGTACCGGAATTTCGTATCTCCCCACATGCCTACTTGGAAGAGAAGACATACCTCTGAGCCACGAAACGCCACTAACGTTCTCTTCGTGATTTATTGTAATCAACTTATAATAGTGATTTTTATTTTAAGTCAAATATTTTAAGTTTATTATATTCAGAAAGGAATAGAGATTCAGTGTGTCTTGGTGGTTCAGTGGGTAAATCCTTTGCAATAGTGCAGAGATTAATAATGTATCCACGTTCGAATCGAGGTTGCGCCGTTTCAACAATAATAACCTTTACTTTTAATTAACGTAAACTATTTTTTTTATAAAACTATGACTTTGCGTACCAAACTCAAAAGATATTTAACATTTATTTGGCTTTTGAGAAGACTGCATTCGAACCCGTACCGGAATTTCGTATCTCCCCCACATGCCTACTTGGAAGAGAAGACATACCTCTGAGCTACGAAACGCCACTAACGTTCTCTTCGTGATTTATTGTAATCAACTTATAATAGTGATTTTTATTTTAAGTCAAATATTTTAAGTTTATTATATTCAGAAAGGAATAGAGATTCAGTGTGTCTTGGTGGTTCAGTGGGTAAATCCTTTGCAATAGTGCCGAGGTTAATCATGTATCCACGTTCGAATCGAGGTTGCGCCGTTTCAACAATAATACCCTTTACTTTTAATTAACGTAAACTATTTTATTATAAAAAAATGACTTTGCGTACCAAACTCAAAAGTTATTTAACATTTATATGGCTTTTGAGAAGACTGCATTCGAACCCGTACCGGAATTTCGTATCTCCCCACATGCCTACTTGGAAGAGAAGACATACCTCTGAGCTACGAAACGCCACTAACGTTCTCTTCGTGATTTATTGTAATCAACTTATAATAGTGATTTTTATTTTAAGTCAAATATTTTAAGTTTATTATATTCAGAAAGGAATAGAGATTCAGTGTGTCTTGGTGGTTCAGTGGGTAAATCCTTTGCAATGGTGCCGAGGTTAATCATGTATCCACGTTCGAATCGAGGTTGCGCCGTTTCAACAATAATACCCTTTACTTTTAATTAACGTAAACTATTTTATTATAAACAATGACATTGCGTACCAAACTCAAAAGATATTTAACATTTATTTGGCTTTTGAGAAGACTGCATTCGAACCCGTACCGGAATTTCGTATCTCCCCACATGCCTACTTGGAAGAGAAGACATACCTCTGAGCCACGAAACGCCACTAACGTTCTCTTCGTGATTTATTGTAATCAACTTATAATAGTGATTTTTATTTTAAGTCAAATATTTTAAGTTTATTATATTCAGAAAGGAATAGAGATTCAGTGTGTCTTGGTGGTTCAGTGGGTAAATCCTTTGCAATAGTGCCGAGGTTAACCATGGATCCACGTTCGAATCGAGGTTGCGCTGTTTCAACAATAATACCCTTTACTTTTAATTAACGTAAACTATTTTTTTTATAAAACAATGACTTTGCGTACCAAACTCAAAAGCTATTTAACAATTATTTGGCTTTTGAGAAGACTGCATTCGAACCCGCACCGGAATTTCGTATCTCTCCACATGCCTACTTCGTTCCATTCGTGTTTTATTGTAATAAACTAAAAATATATATATATTGATATGTATATATCCATATATATATATCTATATATATCCATATATATATATCTCTATATATATATTCATATATACATATATATATCCATATACATATATATATGCATATATATATATCCATATATATATATATGCATATATATATATCTATATATATACATCTATATCCATATATATATACATATATATATACATATATATCCATATATATATACATATATATATCTATATATATATATATGCGTATATATATATATATATATATATATATATATCCATATATATATGCATACATATATCTATATATATATATACATATATATCCATATATATATATATATATATATACGTATATATACATATATATATATATACATATATATACATATATATATATACATATATATACATATATATACACATACATGTACATATATATATACATATATATGTATACATATATATACACATATATATATATATATACACATATATATACACATATATATATGGATACACATATATATACTGTGGGTATGCCTGCCTTTTATTTTGCTGGAATAGCTTTTTCTTGGCTTCGGCTGGTTTGGGCATTGTGTCCCCTCTGTACCTTGGTCCAGGTTTAGAATGTCCGTTTTGGGGGCTTCTGTGCTGACGCGATTTTTGTGCCACGTAAGCTACTGGCTTCGCCACCGGAGAAGAATTTAACTGAATGCCCCTGTCCAGATACTTCTGAGCCTCATTTGCTATGCCTCCAGCAGTGTAGTGTCTGTCCATAGTTTTCACTACGTGTGGGAAAACATTCGGTGCCCACAACTTTACCTTCTCGCTCATTAGCATGCCACTCATCAATGAAAAAACCGTGTCCGCCGACATTTCGGTCTGCTTATCTTTTTTATATTTGTCCTTTATGTGGACTGCCGCCTCCCTCACTGCGCTCTCAAGTCTTCCCGCAAAATCGGTCAGCCTTTCACCCTCGTTATGCTGAAGGTTCCACGCAAGGCTCAAGTGCTGAAAATTCGACATGTGGCTACCGTGTGCCAACAACAGGTAAGCCTTTAGCTGGTCGAATGATGATGTCTCATGTGCTGAATCTTCCATCTGCTGGAATATCCCCATGTTAAGCAACTGCTTAGCCACTTTTAAAAATTCATCCTCCAATTTGAGGTATTCTTGGCGCTCCGGTCGCACGTGAATAGCATAGGTCTTGTTTAGGTCAGTGATGAACTTATTCACGTCGACACCCGGCTGGAACGGGCGAATATGACGCATCGAATCGCGCAATGACTGTTGCTTCAAAACCAAATTATAATCCGCTTGATGACTGGACTGGACTGCGTTGGCATCGGGGTCGTCGACTTCATTGCTATCAGCAGATTGTTTAGATCCTCCGCTATTTCTCTTATCACGGAGTCTGATGCTTGTGTTGGCTCCTGCCTGAGCCTAAATATCTGAGCTTTCTGGTCTTTAATAAGACTCAGTAATTGTCCTTCAGTGAGCCAGGAGTAATCCATCTTTGTGGCAATCCCCTATTTAATTATTACTTTTTTTTTTTTTTAATTTTTTAATTTTTTTTTTATTTATTTATTTATTTTTTTTTTTAAATTTATTTATTAATTTTTTTTTTTGGAAACCAACTTTATGACAATAAATGTTATGCTTCAGTGCGGGTACTTTACTCTTCTGTGAAGAGACCGTTACTTCTGACACCAATGTTACAATTGTGGTAGTGAGACTCTGAACGTACCGACACGTAGTTCAGCCACGAATGTAAAATGTGCACAGACCGAAAACCCGATGAAAGGAAATCAGCCCGTACTTCATAAATGAATACACATCCTATCACAAATTATAAACATATATATAAAGAACCAAAACAAAATTAACAGTACATAACAAGTATTCATTTATTTAAAAAAAAAAGAGTGTGGTTTGTATTTATTCTGAGAAAGTCGATCCGAAATAAAAGTTAATTATAGCAAATATGAAGGCTTATAGCCTTATTGAAAATTAAAATAGGAAAGTTCTTTTTCCTGACACCAAAGCTATAATTGTGTCGAAACGAAATGTTATAATTGTTAAACTTATATTTCACGCGTTCCTGCGCGAGTACGATGCTCTTTTGTGAAGAGACCGTAACAAGTTCAATTATATCAATTAAAAAGGCTTCTAGCCGCTATGGAAATAAAATAGGAAAGTATTTTCCCCTTTTTTTCTTCTTCTGAACTCGAGGAAAACGAACAAGAAAACAGAACACAAACAAAACGAAAGTTGATTTAGGACAATTAAATATACGATTTTTTTTTGTTTGCTGTTGTTTTTTGATTTGTCCTGATTTGTAAACACATACCTTTTTCTTTTGTTTTGTTGACGACGGAGAGAAGGATATTTTATAGAATTTTGGATCCTATGGTTCGCGGTTAACGAGCTGTTATTTTCTTTAGGGCCTGGAGATATACATAATCTCGACGCTGGAGAGGCTATTTGATTTACTGATCGGTCGTAATCAAATTTTGTTATGGGGATTTTCCGCTTTTAATGTCGGTTCGAGACCTTCTCCTTGCTTTTGTGTGCGGGGATAATTTTTTCTGAAATCTGACGGCTGGGTGAGCAGTCGAATTTCGTCTAGGCGTCCGTTCTGTTCTTCGTGCCGGTCCTTATCCACTCCTCGTGTTTCCTCTTTTTTTCTTTTCCTCTTCCTCTCGATTTTCCCGCTCTTTATATGACAACAGGATTCCCTCCCCTGATTGGTTGAGTCTTTCGCCCACGCGAACATCCTGTCGACACAGTTTTTGACCAACTTCGCCGCCCCCACCGTCTTCTGTATTAGTAGGGGAACATGTACCGACAAGTCCCCCGCTCCCCCTTTCACGCTTTATGGGGCAAAATATGTAGATATAACAGCAGTTGAAGCACTCAACCTGACCCTGAAAGATTTGCGTAGCAACCATCGTCTTATGGGCGGTGTCACTCTGCTACTGTCTGGAGACTTCCGACAAACATTGCCGGTTATTCAGAAGGGTACCCCACCAGACAACATACATGCATGTCTCAAATCATCTTTTCTTTGGCCATTAGTCGAGAAGCTGCACCTGCGAAGAAACATGCATGCCTCTGTGCTTGGAGATGAAACTGCGAGAAAGTTTTCTAACGGTCTACTGGATATTGGGGAAGGTCGTTTGCCAGTTAGTCCTGATGATGGACTGTCAGAAATTGATGGCTATGGCACAATCGCACGTTATCTGTCAGGTTTACCCTGATCTGGAGCACACATTTCAAGATATTGATTGATTGTTAGAACGCGCTATCCTTTGCCCAAGAAATGATGCTGCTGATTCAACTGCCTGGTGTCATGAAAAGCTACAAGTCTATTGATTATTGATGTGGCACTGAGTGAAAGCGATGTTGTTGAATATCCGGGGTAAAGTTCCTAAATTCGCTAGAGCCTCCAGGAATGCCTCCACATAATTTGGTGCTGAAGATTGGAACCCCCATCATGCTGCTGCATAAACTTGATCCCCCTAAATTGTGCAATGGCACCAGACTTATCCTCAAGCAGATGTTTCCTCATGTTATTGAAGCCATCATCATATCAGCATCTGGTAAAGGGGAGTCAGTGTTTGTTGCCAGTATACCAATCATCCCTACTGACTTGCCTTTTGAATTCAAGCGAATTCAGTTTCCAGTCAAGGTTTGCTTCGCCATGACAATCAACAAGGCACAGAGTCAATCTCTGAGGGTGGTTGGCATTATCTTAGAGACTCCTTGCTTTTCACATGGCCAGTTGCATGTTGCCTGTTCGCGAGTGGGGACTTTTGCTAATTTGTTTATTTATGCACCACAAGGCAAGACAAAAAAAATGTTGTTTACCCACAAGTCTTGCAATAAAACCTCGCTTTTGTTTCATTTTTTCGTTTAATTGTTGTTCCTTTTTGTATTCTTTTTGCTGTAATTTGCACATGTTATAAATATATATTTTTCTTTCTGTCATCACAGGTTTTCATCACCTTTGATTTTAGTAGTTAAATTTATTACATCTACGAAGATACAAATTAACCCTGTACTACAGACATTGGTTGGCAGGACAAAAACTGTTGTTTACTCACAAGTCTTGCAATAAATCGTTGCTTTTGTTTCATTTTTTGGTTCAATTGTTGTCCTTTTTTATATTCTTTTTGCTGTCAGTTAAACTGTTTTTGACAACTAACAACAAAAACAAATGTGTTTTGTGACTAACAAATTCCTGTATTTGTGTTATAGATTTACTGATAAATTTGCGGCGATTTACTTCTGTTAGTTCTTTGTGATTACTATTTCCTCTATGTGCTTTATCTGTATGAAACGCATTAAACATACTTGCACATGTTATAAATATATATTTTCTCTCTGTCATCACAGGTTTTCATCACCTTTGATTTAAGTATTAAATATGTACATCTACAAAGATACAAATTAACACTGTACTATGGGTACTGCAGTTAAGCCCGGTATATATGACAGATAGATAATCATATGTGATAGATAGATAGATAGAAATGAGAGAGAGAGAGAGAGAGAGAGAGAGAGAGAGAGAGAGAGAGAGAGAGAGAGAGAGAGAGAGAGAGAGAGAGAATAAGTTTAAAATAAAACTAACCCGGGCAACGCCGGGTATTTCAGCAAGTTTTATTACAAAATAATGACTTCGCACACTCAACTCAAAATTTATACGAATTTTTCAACATTTATTTGGCCCGGGAGCAAACCCATACCAGAACTTTGCAGGCTCCTAACAAGTACAGTTGACGGAGAAGACATACCCTTGAACCACAAATCGCCACTGACATACTGTTTTTGTTTTATTGTAATAAACTTAAAATGGTAATTTTTATTTAATGGCATATAATATATATATATTTGAAAACGAGTAGAAAGTTAGTAAGTCTTCGTGGTTCAGTGGTAAAATCATTTGCAATGGTACCGAGGTTAATCATGTTGCCGTATTCGAATCGAGTTGGCACCGTCTTACCCACAATACTTAGTTAATTTAAATTTTAATTAACTTAAACTATTATAAGGGCAGTATGGTACAATCCATCTGTTGTCTAATTTATTTAACACGGGAGCCAACTCCATTTGAACCCTTATTAGAATTTTGTATACCTCCAACAATCATATTCAGTGGAAAATACACACCCCTTAGCCACAAAGTGCCACTGACGTTCTAATCGTGTTTTATGTAATAAACTTAAAATTGTAATTTTTATTTCATGGCATAAACCAAAATGATGCAAATACTCTAAAACTGACACTACCGTATACGTGAAAATTTTGATTTTTGAAAAGTGTCATTAACGTTTCTTTCGAAATACAAGGATCATGATGTATTTTCCATGTCTTTTTGACTGATTTTCTTTGATATGGACATAAAATTATGACAAAAATTACACTTTTCAAAAATAGACAATTTTCACATACACAGTAGTGTCAATTTTAGAGTGTTACATTGGAAATCATCATGACTCTTGTATTTCAAAAGAAACCTTGCAAATAGCAGATAAACCAAAAGGACTGAAACACTCTAAAACTGTATACACGGAATAAAATTTACTTTAGGATAACAATACATAATAAAAATAAAATAATCAAATAAATAAAGAAACAAACTAAACCTACATAAAAATAACAAAAAATAGAAATACAAATATTCCAAGCATGCACGTGTTAAAATCATGTCACCTATTTATTCGGCATATTCACAAAAAGGAAGCGTCACCAGTATACAAAACTAAACAAAAGAAAAACATGTCAAGTAAAAGTCAGCCGAATCTTTGTTTGTGGGAAGCCCTGCCATTGGCTAATAAAAACATTTACTCTGGGAATGGAATAAAATGAATCTGATTGGTTAGCTAGACTAAACACCCTGTAGATATATAAAAACACTCGGTAACACGAATTCCATGCATTTTAGCCTGACAATTATCCATAGAGATGAAACGCGGACGCCTCTGTGTATATTAATTGCCATAAATATATTTTCATAACTTACTACCTAGCTCTACTCACGTATTGAGCACTGTTGAAGTAAATACTGAAAATCGATACATAATATAGTATGTATCTTTATAATATTATATGTGGATACATGAAATAATTATAATATATATATAATATATATATATATATATAATATATATATATATATATATATATATCATCCTGGAACTTTCAAGCACATGACTCTGCCATGGTTGGAACAAATAGTTGTTCTGACCAGTATTCCGATGGGTGGTTTTCTGTTTTACACAATACCAGGTCGAACTATCATCTCAATATTATTGAGGCGTTAGTTATTAACAATTCTTGACCTAGCCTGTGTAGACAAAAAATTTTGAAACACCAGTTGGAGATCTTTAATGATTCAAATCCACCATAACATTGAGAGATTTACCGTATTTTTTCCCCTCTCCCAATCGTTTTGTCCAACTAAAACAATTTCCCCTCATATCTCATTCGATTTTCTTAATTTTTAATTTATCATTCTGACGTTTCCTCTTAGAGGGTCAGACAATAAAGCCTTAAGGAAAATTTTAGCAATTTTTTTTCATCCACCTGTTTCGTTGATTAAAAGAACGTTTCCTCTAAAATTTATCCTACCATTTTGTTGTATGCGAAATCTACTTACATTTTATATATATATATATATATATATATATATATATATATATGAGAGAGAGAGAGAGAGAGAGAGAGAGAGAGAGAGAGAGAGAGAGAGAGAGAGAGAGAGAGAGAGAAAGAATATTAATATAAATATTTTTATTCATACAAACATGTACAAAAGCAACACATGCATGGAGATGTTTATATATATATATATATATATATATATATATATATAATACATAAAGTAATATTAAAATCATTAATGAGACTATAAAAACAGTTCGGTCTATATGACTATTGTCTTGTTTCATATCTTTTGTCTGTATAAAAAACATGTCTCGTCGTTCCCGTTGGTATTGACGAATGAGTTTAAGGGAAACATGCAAATACCAAATCAGTCAAGCCTTTCATAATGCGTGACAAAGGACGAAGTCATGGAATCCAGCCGAAAAGAACAATTAAAAAAAAGCCCTGCAATATCAATTTCTTTTTCACTTCTTTTAAGAGTCAATGAAACATGTTTTATTTCACAAGCTCACATTAAAGCGAACACTCCCTCTTGCAAAAAAAAAACGACAATTGCTTTGCAGCAGGTAAAAAAACTAGCTGAAGTACCCATCTTATTTGAATTGTATTGCCAAGACTAGAACTTAAGAACGTGTATTAACTATTTTACATCCATTTTTTTTATTTAAAAAGAATTATTCAGGTTTATGATGATGATCGATATCGGCTAGGAAATAACTGTGTATTAAAAGATGAGAGATTTATTAAGTGTTACATAACGAACATCTATTTTCTTTAGTATGGACACGCAATCTAAAGATTTCTACAGATTTCAAGTGTATATGTGCAACGGAGTGATTTTTAAACTTTTGGATATATAAAGGTACTTTTCTGAAATCTATGAAACAATAAATCATTATATTGCTGTGCTTTTCCGTTTTTCCCCCACTATATAATTGTTACTAGAAAGAATGAGACCTATTGGATAACCCACTGAGCTCCGGTTTAATTGTTTCAATCATGTAAAAGTGAGTTTGTAAAGCCAGTTAAATATAAAAAATAAAGACAATATTCAAAATTACTCCCTTTTGCTCGCTTTATATAACAGTTAAAAACAAACAAACAAACAAACAAACAAACAAACAAAAGCAATTGTCTAGTCGACGATTCGAACCCTGAAAGATGGCATAACATATTGGAACTAAAGGCGAACGCTATATTTAAACAGCCATCAATCAAACGAAAATACTTTGTCTTTTTAACCTACAAAAATGAGTTTGGCATAGGGATTTTTTTTAACCTCTCCGCATAGATTTAAAATAGGTTGATTGTCTAAAATAAATAAATATAAATATAAAATAAAAATATATTAATGAACATTTATCAAATATTTTTTATTTATTTTTAATAATGAAAAAAAAAAGAAGGATAAATGTTCTCACCTCAAATACGTACGATGGTTTGACGTGAAAAGTATAAACGATTATTATAAGTATGTTGTTTGGTCGGCTAAACGGGAACGCGAAAAAATGCCGGAACATTTGTTTCTAATGTTAATTTTTATGTACTTTTAATTTTGAATAATGAGTTTTAAAAAAAGGTCCAAGAACTTCTAACATCGATAAGGAACGGATCGAAGGTGATGATTCCAAATCTGTGGTTAGTTTGGCTCTTAGCTAAACCGGTTAACTATGATACCGCGACACATGCCCACAACTTTGCTTTATTTAGATAGAAGATCAGTGTTTTGTTTTTAGCATGTGTTGGGCAAGTCATAGTTACTGACCTTGATTTAACGCAATCCACCAGGGTTAGGCTTATATTGTAAGAGAGTTAACATGTAGAAGCTTAAAAGTTGAAGGGGAACTTATGATAGTGACGTCATGCGGGAATTAAAGGGTCTGACCTTTTTTTACTAATCGAACAGCGAACAGTTTAGAATATCAAACCTGAGCTCCCTCCCACTCTACTACATAGTTACTTAGCAGTATTATGCTTTTGGAGTCAAGTTTAGATATAGTTGCCAAGTTTGTTCGAAAGCAGCAACGGCAGTAAATGTTGTTTTTACGTCAAGGGCGGAGGCGAAGAAGTTTTTTGGTGGATGTCTGGTTTAGGTTTATTGGACAAAAGCTCAAACCAGCAGTTTCTTTCAACCAATCAAAAAGCAAGAGATATTCGCAAGTAAATTTCGCACATAGTATAAAAACCCAAACAGTGTTTTTTTTTCTCCAGTATTTTTCTTCCACAGACAATGCACGTGGGTACGTCCTTAAAAGCTAACCTATGCCACTGCTCGAACGGTCCTCAACAAACACAATGAGAGAAACACACAAACTACTGCACACCCAGTGACGCTGCTCACCAAACTCATGTACACAGTTCATACATACACTCTCTCACTGGCAAAATAGGCACGCTAATACACACACACACAGATTCACATTTACATGCTAAATCACACACACACACACACACCCTTATATCCATGCTTATCCCAGTTACCCACACATAAATGCACTCAGCCCAGACCAAAATGAACACTCAATGTACTCAATTTCTCCTTTCACCGAGAAAATTCTTTATAAAGATTTTATCAATCTTTACCTAACTTTAATTTTGCTTTCCACAAAAGCTGTCAATACTAAATTACTATATTTTCGTCTATTTCAAATCCAATATACAACCACCATCCACCACCATCAGGGGTTTTGATCACTCCTAGAGGAGGAACCCATCCCTGGTTTCCGTCCACCTTATTGGCGACTGTCATTCAGGGTTTTTTTTTTTTTACTATAGTCACTATGCTAGGTACTGCGGGTTGGCACCATTATTTGCCTGTAGCTAGGTGTCCACATACAGCGCCTGGTATTCCCAAATGGTTACCCATCTCGTACTGACCAAGCTCAACGCCGCTTAACTACGGTGATCTAGCGGGAACCGGTGTATCAACGTGATTATGCAACATACCGGACATATTAATTTCAGATATTAATATATGTGAGCCCCCAAAAGGAAAAAAATGCTCCACTTCAAGTTGTTAGGTATGATTAGCAGGATTTGAAACAAAGATCAGCTATGGCTACATACACGAGCGTAGACATTTGATTGGCTAGCTTAATCATGTGACACAGAAAGGATTTGAAATGGGATGTCAGTTACAGTTAAACGCTAGTGTATATACAGGTACTAATGTAAGGTCCTGCTATATGAGGGCGTTGTGACTCCTGTAGGTTTGATCCAGTCGGAAGTAACTGATAGCCGCAGCAAAGGGATAATTAAGTAAATTTTGAGTAAACACATTTTTGTTTCCCTTCTTTATCAGGAGAACATCACCCTCACCCTGGCACACGAGAAAGAGAAGCAGACAAGATAGTACTCCTAAATAAGTTAAAGAATAACTTACGATTTGGGATTATTATTTTGCTGCTCTTGATGCTGTTATGAAGGGAAAGTGTTTTGTGTGTTCAAATTCTGGGTAAAACGTTGTGTCTGCTGCTAGCTGAGTGATGTTGCTTTTCTTTAAGTCGAGATTTTACCTCTCAATATCCTGACGAAACTTTCAAAGACCTTTATTCAACGTTTTAGGCGCTCTTTATTTTTATGGGTCCTGTTTGTTGCACAGTTGAAGTCAGGGTGCAAGTGATGCCCCTCATCAGTTTTCAACCTATTTTATTAAAAATGGATTGCATGGACAGCATTATGTGTTTTCAGATTAGATTAAAAAAAAAAACTGAACTTAATGATTTTGTGACTGGATAGCAAGGACGTCTTACGTACTAGGGTGGGGGATCTGACATACATGAAAGTGTGTCTGCGGTTTAACAAATTAAAAGTCTGCTTATTCATTTGTTTACGCCACGAGGACAGTTCACCACGTCTGTTCAAAACGACCTTTTTTTCTTGTAAAGAGAGCGAAATAGAGTTTTTGTCTTTTCGCCAAAATTGAGTCCCCAGGGATTGGTCAATATAAGAGGTGCAAGGGGCCACTAAATGAGGCTATTCAAAAAACAAGATAAGTAATCTATTTACATAATATACTTAAAAAAAAATATATATATAAACGCCATAGTTATTAAGCGAAATAAAAATGAAAGTAAAAATATAACAAGATTGCTCATGGGGGTGGGGGGGTGATGGTTAAGTGGTGGTGACACTAATTGCGACGAAAAGTGTACTAGTCCGAGTTTTGGAATCTAGTGAAGAATACGTTGATGGAATTCGAATAGAATATTGTGAGATTTGAAAAATAAACAAAAGTGATTCGTGGGTTAATTAAGGTGTGCAAAATAACACAATAACAAACAATGGGATAGATACGAGAAGGAATCACAAAACGTCAGGGCGGATTCTGTGACTATATAGCGAGGATGTCTTCTGCACTTGCTCCCACTAAGTGGGGGAATCAAAACACCCCATGGTACATGGAATAGAAAAGTGTGAGAAAACATTGTAAACAAGCAATGAAAATTCCTTTTGTGTTTTTCAAGTCTTCAATTGCAAACCAGCCTTGAGATAACGAGGCGTCCAGAAATGCTTGGAGAATACTCAATTACAAATGATTAGCAGCACCCATGGAAATTCCACAGTTGCTTACCTACCGCCTTCTCTTTCTTCTTATCTCTCGATTATTATATACATGTGTTAACCAATGTAGAAGTAGAAAAGAAAAATAGTGAAACAATTAAAATAAAATTTTTGTATTAATTTCTTTATTATATTTTAATGTTGAAAGATTGTACATTTTTCTCTCGCATATGTTTTTTACGGATAGACACACAAATAAATAAATAAATACATAACATTAGTTTGTTCCTTTTCCCAGTGTTTAGGATGGGGGTTTGCGGTTAGATTTAGGGGTTAGGAAAACAGAAAAAAGTTATTCAATTTTGTAACAAAACTATCCATTAAAATTTAATCTAGCACCAGTGTGATTTACTATTTCTCTGTCCTCATATGCTATGATAATATTAGCATTCGTGTATCTGTGATGAAATAACAGCTAAGTGTGTGACGTCACCAATTTGGCCATTCCTGAGTTCGGTTGGTCACTCGGTACTGTTCGGAAAATGTTGCCACTCTGATGAAGGCCACAGATGTCGAAAAGCCTGGTCTAGCGATTACGACACTCCCACATTTTGATCGATTGATCAGTGGGTAATTATCCAGATTGGGTCAACAACTTAGCACCCGCTGTGAAGCAAAGAATCATTTCAAGCAGAACAAGTGAAATAACAGAAAGAAAATAAAGTTTTTAACAACACGTATGAGTGGAATTTTGTAAATGCAATCGTGTTTATGATTTGAGGTTGTGACGTAAGTCAGCGGACAATGAACAATTAAAACAAATTAGGTTTTCAAAGTAGGTCGGATAAGTTATTAGAAGTTTAATAAGCAACTGATACTCACAAAAATATTGTATCGGAATTAATACAAAGAATATGTATATCATAAATTGATGATGTAAACAGTACAGTGAAATAGATAGACAGACAGAGAGGAAGAGAAGACAGAGCGAAAGAGAAGAAGGTGGACGAATTTATGATAAGCCAGGCATACAGACAGAAGTTTGCAACCGTCTACAAAAATATCCATAAATTCTTAACAGTTCGGTGAGTAACAATAAAATCCTGTGTCTAAGTGTTCACATAACTAAAACAAACGTTAATAGTACATGTTTTTTTCTTTCATATGATGTCTTGCATTTACTAAAATTGCCTAACACTGCAAGCTGAACATGCAGGACAGAGAAACAACAACAGAATCATGGGAAGCAGACGGCAGTAAGCATAACATGCGGAACGAAGTAACTACAAACTGTCTCTCGGATTTCATCATCAACTTTATTAATAGGGGCCAGGCTACAGAAAGACCGAAGATAGCTTGTTCATCATCTTCTTTACTTATGTTTGTACAATACATGCGCAACGCATTCTCTTTTTATTTTCATTTCTACATTTTTTTATATTTACCTTGTCGTGTTCAATCCTCCTAATTCTCAAGCGATCTCGCTCTATCTTTCATCACACCAGGTAGGTATTCATAGGTGCATTGTGAGTCCCATTTTAGTTGCTTGACGTAGGTTCTGTGCTGTCTTCCGACTAAACTATAGTGCTGTTTTGGCATCCACAAAAGAACATTGCTAACGATTTCATCCTTAGCCCACCAGCAAATTTGGTTCTTTTCTCTCTGATCAGGGCTGAGATCCGAGGAAGGTGTCCGTACAGTTGCTCTCTAGCGGGATGCTGCCTCCAGGAGATGTTAAGAGCAGATCTTAGCATTATGGTGTACATACCATCAATTTTTTTATCCGATCTTTTAGTAAAAGGCTTGGGCTGGATTAGACAAGATGAAATCAATTTGGCAGTCAAATCCTCATTCCAAGATGAAACGTGACTTTTTTGAAGCCATTGTTACACCAGTTCTTGTATATGGAAGTAGCATCTGGACTTCAACCAATAGATTAGAAATTACAGGTTTTATTATGCGCAAAAAAATGCTTTTTCATTTATGATTTTCGTACTGTAGACACCACTTTTCATCTGAAATCTGAAACATCTGCAGCATTACTACACTCATTTATACATATTCACCATACAACATATTTCGGGCCTAATTATCTCCCTTATTATGATGGTAGGTGGCACTGAAATCGCTTGATATAAAAGGGCTGCACAAGGAAATCTCACATTCTTGCTTCGCTTCGCACAAGAATATGCAACCACAAGGCCACGCTGGTTCTTGGTGTTGGGGGTGAAAAAGGCAACATTGCATTCAACGTTGCCTTTTTCACCAAGAAGCAGCGTCCAGATTGTAAAATATTGGAATAAATTCAATATCTTGACTTAAAATAATCGCAAAATAATGATTAAGGGCTCATTGGAAGCATATTTATGAGCCGCTTCTAGTGAAAGCAAAATATTTCAAAATTTCCAATTTTTTGGGGGGTCGGGGCCCAAATTACCATATTTGGGCATTTGAGACCTTAAACACATTTTCAGGCATATCTTAACATAAAATAATCACCTAATAGTGGTTAAGGGCTCGCTTGTGTCGTATTACCAAGCCGCCTCCAGTGAAAATTATATTATTTAAAATTTTCAATTTTTGGGGGTCTGGCCCCAAATGACCATATTTGGGCATTTGAGGTCAAAAACACAATTTCAGACATATCTTAACGTACAATAATCACATAACATTGGTTAGGTGCTCGTTGGAAGCGTATTACCGAGCCGCTTCTAGGGAAAGCAATATTTTAAAAAAAATTAAATTTTTGGGGCGTCTCGGCCCAAATGTTCCATACTTGTTCCGTTATAATTAATTATCTTGTTGCTGGTGCTCCTGTTTAAAACCATGTTCAGATAATTGTAGAAAAACAATTGATTTAAGCAAAAAAAATGCCTTCCATCTCTATCTGCAGTACACCAAGCATTTGTCCACAACAACTCCTAAGATGAAAAAGGCTTATGTTGCTGCTTTAAAGCTGATCGAAGAACGCTTTCCTTTTGGTAATCGAAGTGCAATCAAGATTAGTTTCTATAGACTGTTCGAAGGCAAACCAAGAAATAAAGCAACTCAGTGTACTATGGGAATCGTCTCCTTTCTTGAAACAAACTGCCGTGCCACCATCATTGCCTAAATCACCTCATGACGAAAAACCTAAGAGGGGAAGACCCATCGCTACTCTTGTGGACCAACCATGCCAGAAGTTACAAAGATCCCTGCTGCGTAAGATGTGTGATGAAGTAGAAAAATTTTCTCAGGAACAAAACATTTTAAAAGAAGAAGTTCTCCAAATGATTGTAGACGAGTGTCATCGTACTTGGCATACTGCAAACAATCCTACTAAATGCACTTTTCCAGTTGTTGACGCTACTGCTCCCATTTACAACGTGGACTTCTCAATGCTACAATATCAAATGATAAGAACTGTGTGTTTGGAACATAGTGTTGTATTCCTTATTAGAAATGACATTGACAAGTGCAAGGTTCTGTATCATGCTGAGATCAGCAGCTATCAACTCAAGTCATCTGTCAGTGCCGCTTCTCTTCTTGAGGAAACCGCTGCATTACAGATGAAACTGAACAGCAATGGTGATAAGTAAGGTCCCTACTATTTGGTTGGGAAATTTGGTGTTAATGGCTCTGGGTCGCATAAGGTACGCCAGCAACTGATCGACACTGAGTTAGCAAGTAATGAAACATGCGATCTCAATACAGAGAAATGCAACAACTTTCTTCCGTCATGCTATGTATCACTGGAGTTGCATCATAAAAATGATTTATTGTGGAGAAATCCAGTGCCTTATGATACTAGTTTTGCTCACTTAGTTTTACTAACTAGAACTGCTGAAGAACTAGTTTTGCTCACTTAGTTTTACTAAATAGAACTGCTGAAGAACTAGTTTTGCTCACTTAGTTTTACTAACGAGAACTGCGGAAGAACTAGTTTTGCTCACTTAGTTTTACTAACTAGAACGGCTGAAGAACTAGTTTTGCTCACTTAGTTTTACTAACTAGAAGTGCTGAAGAACTAGTTTTGCTCACTTAGTTTTACTAACTAGACCGGCTGAAGAACTAGTTTTGCTCACTTAGTTTTACTAACTAGAACTGCTGAAGAACTAGTTTTGCTCACTTAGTTTTACTTACTAGACCGGCTGAAGAACTAGTTTGCTCACTTAGTTTTACTAACTAGAACTGCTGAAGAACTAGTTTTGCTCACTTAGTTTTACTAACTAGAACTGCTGAAGAACTAGTTTTGCTCACTTAGTTTTACTTACTAGACCGGCTGAAGAACTAGTTTTGCTCACTTAGTGTTTCACCTAGAACTGCTGAAGAACTAGTTTTGCTCACTTAGTTTTTCTAACTAGAACTGCTGAAGAACTAGTTTTGCTCACTTAGTTTTTCTAACTAGAACTGCTGAAGAACTAGTTTTGCTCACTTAGTTTTTCTAACTAGAACTGCTGAAGAACTAGTTTTGCTCACTTAGTTTTACTTACTAGAGCGGCTGAAGAACTAGTTTTGTTCACTTAGTGTTTCTAACTAGAACTGCTGAAGAACTAGTTTTGCTCACTTAGTTTTACTTACTAGAAGTGCTGAAGAACTAGTTTTGCTCACTTAGTTTTACTAACTAGAACTGCTGAAGAACTAGTTTTGCTTACTTAGTTTTACTTACTAGACCGGCTGAAGAACTAGTTTTGCTCACTTAGTTTTACTAACTAGAAGTGCTGAAGAACTAGTTTTGCTCACTTAGTTTTACTAACTAGAACTGCTGAAGAACTAGTTTTGCTCACTTAGTTTTACTAACTAGAACTGCTGAAGAACTAGTTTTGCTCACTTAGTTTTACTAACTAGAACTGCTGAAGAACTAGTTTTGCTCACTTAGTTTTACTTACTAGACCGGCGTAAGAACTAGTTTTGCTCACTTAGTTTTACTAACTAGAAGTGCTGAAGAACTAGTTTTGCTCACTTAGTTTTACTAACTAGAAGTGCTGAAGAACTAGTTTTGCTCATTTAGTTTTACTAACTAGAACTGCTGAAGAACTAGTTTTGCTCACTTAGTTTTACTAACTAGAACTGCTGAAGAACTAGTTTTGCTCACTTAGTTTTACTAACTAGAACTGCTGAAGAACTAGTTTTGCTCACTTAGTTTTACTAACTAGAACTGCTGAAGAACTAGTTTTGCTCACTTAGTTTTACTTACTAGACCGGCTGAAGAACTAGTTTTGCTCACTTAATTTTACTAACTAGAAGTACAGAAGAACTAGTTTTGCTCACTTAGTTTTACTAACTAGAACTGCTGAAGAACTAGTTTTGCTCACTTAGTTTTACTTACTAGACCGGCTGAAGAACTAGTTTTGCTCACTTAGTTTTACTAACTAGAACTGCTGAAGAACTAGTTTTGCTCACTTAGTTTTACTAACTAGAACTGCTGAAGAACTAGTTTTGCTCACTTAGTTTTACTTACTAGACCGGCTGAAGAACTAGTTTTGCTCACTTAGTTTTACTAACTAGAAGTGCTGAAGAACTAGTTTTGCTCACTTAGTTTTTCTAACTAGAACTGCTGAAGAACTAGTTTTGCTCACTTAGTTTTACTTACTAGACCGGCTGAAGAACTAGTTTTGCTCACTTAGTTTTACTAAATAGAAGTGCTGAAGAACTAGTTTTGCTCACTTAGTTTTACTAACTAGAACTGCTGAAGAACTAGTTTTGCTCACTTAGTTTTACTTACTAGACCGGCTGAAGAACTAGTTTTGCTCACTTAGTTTTTCTAACTAGAACTGCTGAAGAACTAGTTTTGCTCACTTAGTTTTACTTACTAGACCGGCTGAAGAACTAGTTTTGCTCACTTAGTTTTACTAACTAGTAATGCTGAAGAACTAGTTTTGCTCACTTAGTTTTACTAACTAGAACTGCTGAAGAACTAGTTTTGCTCACTTAGTTTTACTTACTAGACCGGCTGAAGAACTAGTTTTGCTCACTTAGTTTTACTAACTAGAAGTGCTGAAGAACTAGTTTTGCTCACTTAGTTTTACTAACTAGAACTGCTGAAGAACTAGTTTTGCTCACTTAGTATTACTTACTAGACCGGCTGAAGAACTCGTTTTGCTCACTTAGTTTTTCTAACTAGAAGTGCTGAAGAACTAGTTTTGCTCACTTAGTTTTACTAACTAGAACTGCTGAAGAACTAGTTTTGCTCACTTAGTTTTACTTACTAGACCGGCTGAAGAACTAGTTTTGCTCACTTAGTTTTTCTAACTAGAAGTGCT
Source organism: Sepiola atlantica (assembly GCA_963556195.1). Taxonomy (NCBI): domain Eukaryota; kingdom Metazoa; phylum Mollusca; class Cephalopoda; order Sepiida; family Sepiolidae; genus Sepiola; species Sepiola atlantica. Next base: position 85,998,314 of record OY744525.1, on the reverse strand, counting down.
GAAGAACTAGTTTTGCTCACTTAGTTTTACTAACTAGAACTGCTGAAGAACTAGTTTTGCTCACTTAGTTTTTCTAACTAGAACTGCTGAAGAACTAGTTTTGCTCACTTAGTTTTACTAACTAGAACTGCTGAAGAACTAGTTTTGCTCACTTAGTTTTACTTACTAGACCGGCTGAAGAACTAGTTTTGCTCACTTAGTTTTACTAACTAGAAGTGCTGAAGAACTAGTTTTGCTCACTTAGTTTTACTAACTAGAACTGCTGAAGAACTAGTTTTGCTCACTTAGTTTTACTTACTAGACCGGCTGAAGAACTAGTTTTTCTCACTTAGTTTTACTAACTAGAAGTGCTGAAGAACTAGTTTTGCTCACTTAGTTTTACTAACTAGAACTGCTGAAGAACTAGTTTTGCTCACTTAGTTTTACTAACTAGAACTGCTGAAGAACTAGTTTTGCTCACTTAGTTTTACTAACTAGAACTGCTGAAGAACTAGTTTTGCTCACTTAGTTTTACTTACTAGACCGGTTGAAGAACTAGTTTTGCTCACTTAGTTTTACTAACTAGAAGTGCTGAAGAACTAGTTTTGCTCACTTAGTTTTACTAACTAAAACTGCTGAAGAACTAGTTTTGCTCACTTAGTTTTACTTACTACACCGGCTAGAAGAACTCGTTTTGCTCACTTAGTTTTTCTAACTAGAACTGCTGAAGAACTAGTTTTGCTCACTTAGTTTTACTAACTAGAACTGCTGAAGAACTAGTTTTGCTCACTTAGTTTTACTTACTAGACCGACTGAAGAACTAGTTTTGCTCACTTAGTGTTTCTAACTAGAACTGCTGAAGAACTAGTTTTGCTCACTTAGTTTTGCTAACTAGAAGTGCTGAAGAACTAGTTTTGCTCACTTAGTTTTACTAACTAGAACTGCTGAAGAACTAGTTTTGCTCACTTAGTTTTAATAACTAGAAATGCTGAAGAACTAGTTTTGCTCACTTAGTTTTACTAACTAGAACTGCTGAAGAACTAGTTTTGCTCACTTAGTTTTACTAACTAGAACTGCTAGAGAACTAGTTTTGCTCACTTAGTTTTACTTACTAGACCGGCTGAAGAACTACTTTTGCTCACTTAGTTTTACTAACTAGAAGTGCTGAAGAACTAGTTTTCCTCACTTAGTTTTACTAACTCGAACTGCTGAAGAACTAGTTTTGCTTACTTAGTTTTACTTACTAGACCGGCTGAAGAACTAGTTTTGCTCACTTAGTTTTACTAACTAGAAGTGCTGAAGAACTAGTTTTGCTCACTTAGTTTTACTAACTAGAACTGCTGAAGAACTAGTTTTGCTCACTTAGTTTTACTAACTAGAAGTGCTGAAGAACTAGTTTTCCTCACTTAGTTTTACTAACTAGAACTGCTGAAGAACTAGTTTTGCTTACTTAGTTTTACTTACTAGACCGGCTGAAGAACTAGTTTTGCTCACTTAGTTTTACTAACTAGAAGTGCTGAAGAACTAGTTTTGCTCACTTAGTTTTACTAACTAGAAGTGCTGAAGAACTAGTTTTGCTCACTTAGTTTTACTAACTAGAACTGCTGAAGAACTAGTTTTGCTCACTTAGTTTTACTAACTAGAACTGCTGAAGAACTAGTTTTGCTCACTTAGTTTTACTAACTAGAACTGCTAGAGAACTAGTTTTGCTCACTTAGTTTTACTTACTAGACCGGCTGAAGAACTAGTTTTGCTCACTTAATTTTACTAACTAGAAGTACTGAAGAACTAGTTTTGCTCACTTAGTTTTACTAACTAGAAGTGCTGAAGAACTAGTTTTGCTCACTTAGTTTTACTTACTAGACCGGCTGAAGAACTAGTTTTGCTCACTTAGTTTTACTAACTATAACTGCTGAAGAACTAGTTTTGCTCACTTAGTTTTACTAACTAGAACTGCTAGAGAACTAGTTTTGCTCACTTAGTTTTACTTACTAGACCGGCTGAAGAACTAGTTTTGCTCACTTAATTTTACTAACTAGAAGTACTGAAGAACTAGTTTTGCTCACTTAGTTTTACTAACTAGAACTGCTGAAGAACTAGTTTTGCTCACTTAGTTTTACTTACTAGACCGGCTGAAGAACTAGTTTTGCTCACTTAATTTTACTAACTAGAAGTACTGAAGAACTAGTTTTGCTCACTTAGTTTTACTAACTAGAAGTGCTGAAGAACTAGTTTTGCTCACTTAGTTTTACTTACTAGACCGGCTGAAGAACTAGTTTTGCTCACTTAGTTTTACTAACTAGAACTGCTGAAGAACTAGTTTTGCTCACTTAGTTTTACTAACTAGAACTGCTAGAGAACTAGTTTTGCTCACTTAGTTTTACTTACTAGACCGGCTGAAGAACTAGTTTTGCTCACTTAATTTTACTAACTAGAAGTACTGAAGAACTAGTTTTGCTCACTTAGTTTTACTAACTAGAAGTGCTGAAGAACTAGTTTTGCTCACTTAGTTTTACTTACTAGACCGGCTGAAGAACTAGTTTTGCTCACTTAGTTTTACTAACTATAACTGCTGAAGAACTAGTTTTGCTCACTTAGTTTTACTAACTAGAACTGCTAGAGAACTAGTTTTGCTCACTTAGTTTTACTTACTAGACCGGCTGAAGAACTAGTTTTGCTCACTTAATTTTACTAACTAGAAGTACTGAAGAACTAGTTTTGCTCACTTAGTTTTACTAACTAGAACTGCTGAAGAACTAGTTTTGCTCACTTAGTTTTACTTACTAGACCGGCTGAAGAACTAGTTTTGCTCACTTAATTTTACTAACTAGAAGTACTGAAGAACTAGTTTTGCTCACTTAGTTTTACTAACTAGAACTGCTGAAGAACTAGTTTTGCTCACTTAGTTTTACTTACTAGACCGGCTGAAGAACTAGTTTTGCTCACTTAGTTTTACTAACTAGAACTGCTGAAGAACTAGTTTTGCTATCTTAGTTTTACTAACTAGAACTGCTGAAGAACTAGTTTTGCTCACTTAGTTTTACTTACTAGACCGGCTGAAGAACTAGTTTTGCTCACTTAGTTTTACTAACTAGAAGTGCTGAAGAACTAGTTTTGCTCACTTAGTTTTTCTAACTAGAACTGCTGAAGAACTAGTTTTGCTCACTTAGTTTTACTTACTAGACCGGCTGAAGAACTAGTTTTGCTCACTTAGTTTTACTAACTAGAAGTGCTGAAGAACTAGTTTTGCTCACTTAGTTTACTAACTAGAACTGCTGAAGAACTAGTTTTGCTCACTTAGTTTTACTTACTAGACCGGCTGAAGAACTAGTTTTGCTCACTTAGTTTTTCTAACTAGAACTGCTGAAGAACTAGTTTTGCTCACTTAGTTTTACTAACTAGAAGTGCTGAAGAACTAGTTTTGCTCACTTAGTTTTACTAACTAGAACTGCTGAAGAACTAGTTTTGCTCACTTAGTTTTACTTACTAGACCGGCTGAAGAACTAGTTTTGCTCACTTAGTTTTTCTAACTAGAACTGCTGAATAACTAGTTTTGCTCACTTAGTTTTACTAACTAGAACTGCTGAAGAACTAGTTTTGCTCACTTAGTTTTACTTACTAGACCGGCTGAAGAACTAGTTTTGCTCACTTAGTTTTACTTACTAGACCGGCTGAAGAACTAGTTTTGCTCACTTAGTTTTACTAACTAGAACTGCTGAAGAACTAGTTTTGCTCACTTAGTTTTACTTACTAGACCGGCTGAAGAACTAGTTTTGCTCACTTAGTTTTACTAACTAGAAGTGCTGAAGAACTAGTTTTGCTCACTTAGTTTTACTAACTAGAACTGCTGAAGAACTAGTTTTGCTCACTTAGCTTTACTTACTAGACCGGCTGAAGAACTCGTTTTGCTCACTTAGTTTTTCTAACTAGAACTGCTGAAGAACTAGTTTTGCTCACTTAGTTTTACTAACTAGAACTGCTGAAGAACTAGTTTTGCTCACTTAGTTTTACTTACTAGACCGGCTGAAGAACTAGTTTTGCTCACTTAGTGTTTCTAACTAGAAGTGCTGAAGAACTAGTTTTGCTCACTTAGTTTTACTAACTAGAACTGCTGAAGAACTAGTTTTGCTCACTTAGTTTTACTAACTAGAACTGCTGAAGAACTAGTTTTGCTCACTTAGTTTTACTAACTAGAACTGCTGAAGAACTAGTTTTGCTCACTTAGTTTTACTAACTAGAACTGCTGAAGAACTAGTTTTGCTCACTTAGTTTTACTAACTAGAAGTGCTGAAGAACTAGTTTTCCTCACTTAGTTTTACTAACTAGAACTGCTGAAGAACTAGTTTTGCTTACTTAGTTTTACTTACTAGACCGGCTGAAGAACTAGTTTTGCTCACTTAGTTTTACTAACTAGAAGTGCTGAAGAACTAGTTTTGCTCACTTAGTTTTACTAACTAGAAGTGCTGAAGAACTAGTTTTGCTCACTTAGTTTTACTAACTAGAACTGCTGAAGAACTAGTTTTGCTCACTTAGTTTTACTAACTAGAACTGCTGAAGAACTAGTTTTGCTCACTTAGTTTTACTAACTAGAACTGCTAGAGAACTAGTTTTGCTCACTTAGTTTTACTTACTAGACCGGCTGAAGAACTAGTTTTGCTCACTTAATTTTACTAACTAGAAGTACTGAAGAACTAGTTTTGCTCACTTAGTTTTACTAACTAGAACTGCTGAAGAACTAGTTTTGCTCACTTAGTTTTACTTACTAGACCGGCTGAAGAACTAGTTTTGCTCACTTAATTTTACTAACTAGAAGTACTGAAGAACTAGTTTTGCTCACTTAGTTTTACTAACTAGAAGTGCTGAAGAACTAGTTTTGCTCACTTAGTTTTACTTACTAGACCGGCTGAAGAACTAGTTTTGCTCACTTAGTTTTACTAACTATAACTGCTGAAGAACTAGTTTTGCTCACTTAGTTTTACTAACTAGAACTGCTAGAGAACTAGTTTTGCTCACTTAGTTTTACTTACTAGACCGGCTGAAGAACTAGTTTTGCTCACTTAATTTTACTAACTAGAAGTACTGAAGAACTAGTTTTGCTCACTTAGTTTTACTAACTAGAACTGCTGAAGAACTAGTTTTGCTCACTTAGTTTTACTTACTAGACCGGCTGAAGAACTAGTTTTGCTCACTTAATTTTACTAACTAGAAGTACTGAAGAACTAGTTTTGCTCACTTAGTTTTACTAACTAGAACTGCTGAAGAACTAGTTTTGCTCACTTAGTTTTACTTACTAGACCGGCTGAAGAACTAGTTTTGCTCACTTAGTTTTACTAACTAGAACTGCTGAAGAACTAGTTTTGCTATCTTAGTTTTACTAACTAGAACTGCTGAAGAACTAGTTTTGCTCACTTAGTTTTACTTACTAGACCGGCTGAAGAACTAGTTTTGCTCACTTAGTTTTACTAACTAGAAGTGCTGAAGAACTAGTTTTGCTCACTTAGTTTTTCTAACTAGAACTGCTGAAGAACTAGTTTTGCTCACTTAGTTTTACTTACTAGACCGGCTGAAGAACTAGTTTTGCTCACTTAGTTTTACTAACTAGAAGTGCTGAAGAACTAGTTTTGCTCACTTAGTTTACTAACTAGAACTGCTGAAGAACTAGTTTTGCTCACTTAGTTTTACTTACTAGACCGGCTGAAGAACTAGTTTTGCTCACTTAGTTTTTCTAACTAGAACTGCTGAAGAACTAGTTTTGCTCACTTAGTTTTACTAACTAGAAGTGCTGAAGAACTAGTTTTGCTCACTTAGTTTTACTAACTAGAACTGCTGAAGAACTAGTTTTGCTCACTTAGTTTTACTTACTAGACCGGCTGAAGAACTAGTTTTGCTCACTTAGTTTTTCTAACTAGAACTGCTGAAGAACTAGTTTTGCTCACTTAGTTTTTCTAACTAGAACTGCTGAAGAACTAGTTTTGCTCACTTAGTTTTACTTACTAGACCGGCTGAAGAACTAGTTTTGCTCACTTAGTTTTACTTACTAGACCGGCTGAAGAACTAGTTTTGCTCACTTAGTTTTACTAACTAGAACTGCTGAAGAACTAGTTTTGCTCACTTAGTTTTACTTACTAGACCGGCTGAAGAACTAGTTTTGCTCACTTAGTTTTACTAACTAGAAGTGCTGAAGAACTAGTTTTGCTCACTTAGTTTTACTAACTAGAACTGCTGAAGAACTAGTTTTGCTCACTTAGCTTTACTTACTAGACCGGCTAAGAACTAGTTTTGCTCACTTAGTGTTTCTAACTAGAAGTGCTGAAGAACTAGTTTTGCTCACTTAGTTTTACTAACTAGAACTGCTGAAGAACTAGTTTTGCTCACTTAGTTTTTCTAACTAGAACTGCTGAAGAACTAGTTTTGCTCACTTAGTTTTACTAACTAGAACTGCTGAAGAACTAGTTTTGCTCACTTAGTTTTACTAACTAGACCGGCTGAAGAACTAGTTTTGCTCACTTAGTTTTACTAACTAGAAGTGCTGAAGAACTAGTTTTGCTCACTTAGTTTTACTAACTAGAACTGCTGAAGAACTAGTTTTGCTCACTTAGTTTTACTTACTAGACTGGCTGAAGAACTAGTTTTGCTCACTTAGTTTTACTAACTAGAAGTGCTGAAGAACTAGTTTTGCTCACTTAGTTTTACTAACTAGAACTGCTGAAGAACTAGTTTTGCTCACTTAGTTTTACTAACTAGAACTGCTGAAGAACTAGTTTTGCTCACTTAGTTTTACTAACTAGAACTGCTGAAGAACTAGTTTTGCTCACTTAGTTTTACTTACTAGACCGGCTGAAGAACTAGTTTTGCTCACTTAGTTTTACTAACTAGAAGTGCTGAAGAACTAGTTTTGATCACTTAGTTTTACTAACTAGAACTGCTAAAGAACTAGTTTTGCTCACTTAGTTTTACTTACTAGACCGGCTGAAGAACTCGTTTTGCTCACTTAGTTTTTCTAACTAGAACTGCTGAAGAACTAGTTTTGCTCACTTAGTTTTACTAACTAGAACTGCTGAAGAACTAGTTTTGCTCACTTAGTTTTACTTACTAGACCGGCTGAAGAACTAGTTTTGCTCACTTAGTGTTTCACCTAGAACTGCTGAAGAACTAGTTTTGCTCACTTAGTTTTACTAACTAGAACTGCTGAAGAACTAGTTTTGCTCACTTAGTTTTACTAACTAGAACTGCTGAAGAACTAGTTTTGCTCACTTAGTTTTACTTACTAGACCGGCTGAAGAACTAGTTTTGCTCACTTAGTTTTTCTAACTATAACTGCTGAAGAACTAGTTTTGCTCACTTAGTTTTACTAACTAGAACTGCTGAAGAACTAGTTTTGCTTACTTAGTTTTTCTAACTAGAACTGCTGAAGAACTAGTTTTGCTCACTTAGTTTTACTAACTAGAACTGCTGAAGAACTAGTTTTGCTCACTTAGTTTTACTAACTAGAACTGCTGAAGAACTAGTTTTGCTCACTTAGTTTTACTAACTAGAACTGCTGAAGAACTAGTTTTGCTCACTTAGTTTTACTTACTAGACCGGCTGAAGAACTAGTTTTGCTCACTTAGTTTTACTAACTAGAAGTGCTGAAGAACTAGTTTTGCTCACTTAGTTTTACTAACTAGAACTGCTAAAGAACTAGTTTTGCTCACTTAGTTTTACTTACTAGACCGGCTGAAGAACTCGTTTTGCTCACTTAGTTTTTCTAACTAGAACTGCTGAAGAACTAGTTTTGCTCACTTAGTTTTACTAACTAGAACTGCTGAAGAACTAGTTTTGCTCACTTAGTTTTACTTACTAGACCGGCTGAAGAACTAGTTTTGCTCACTTAGTTTTACTAACTAGAACTGCTGAAGAACTAGTTTTGCTCACTTAGTTTTACTAACTAGAACTGCTGAAGAACTAGTTTTGCTCACTTAGTTTTACTAACTAGAACTGCTGAAGAACTAGTTTTGCTCACTTAGTTTTACTTACTAGACCGGCTGAATAACTAGTTTTGCTCACTTAGTTTTTCTAACTAGAACTGCTGAAGAACTAGTTTTGCTCACTTAGTTTTACTTACTAGACCGGCTGAAGAACTAGTTTTGCTGACTTAGTTTTACTAACTAGAAATGCTGAAGAACTAGTTTTGCTCACTTAGTTTTTCTAACTAGAACTGCTGAAGAACTAGTTTTGCTCACTTAGTTTTACTTACTAGACCGGCTGAAGAACTAGTTTTGCTCACTTAGTTTTACTTACTAGACCGGCTGAAGAACTAGTTTTGCTCACTTAGTTTTACTAACTAGAACTGCTGAAGAACTAGTTTTGCTCACTTAGTTTTACTTACTAGACCGGCTGAAGAACTCGTTTTGCTCACTTAGTTTTTCTAACTAGAACTGCTGAAGAACTAGTTTTGCTCACTTAGTTTTACTAACTAGAACTGCTGAAGAACTAGTTTTGCTCACTTAGTTTTACTTACTAGACCGGCTGAAGAACTAGTTTTGCTCACTTAGTGTTTCTAACTAGAAGTGCTGAAGAACTAGTTTTGCTCACTTAGTTTTACTAACTAGAACTGCTGAAGAACTAGTTTTGCTCACTTAGTTTTTCTAACTAGAACTGCTGAAGAACTAGTTTTGCTCACTTAGTTTTACTAACTAGAACTGCTGAAGAACTAGTTTTGCTCACTTAGTTTTACTTACTAGACCGGCTGAAGAACTAGTTTTGCTCACTTTGTTTTACTAACTAGAAGTGCTGAAGAACTAGTTTTGCTCACTTAGTTTTACTAACTAGAACTGCTGAAGAACTAGTTTTGCTCACTTAGTTTTACTTACTAGACCGGCTGAAGAACTAGTTTTGCTCACTTAGTTTTACTAACTAGAAGTGCTGAAGAACTAGTTTTGCTCACTTAGTTTTACTAACTAGAACTGCTGAAGAACTAGTTTTGCTCACTTAGTTTTACTAACTAGAACTGCTGAAGAACTAGTTTTGCTCACTTAGTTTTACTAACTAGAACTGCTGAAGAACTAGTTTTGCTCACTTAGTTTTACTTACTAGACCGGCTGAAGAACTAGTTTTGCTCACTTAGTTTTACTAACTAGAAGTGCTGAAGAACTAGTTTTGCTCACTTAGTTTTACTAACTAGAACTGCTAAAGAACTAGTTTTGCTCACTTAGTTTTACTTACTAGACCGGCTGAAGAACTCGTTTTCCTCACTTAGTTTTTCTAACAAGAACTGCTGAAGAACTAGTTTTGCTCACTTAGTTTTACTAACTAGAACTGCTGAAGAACTAGTTTTGCTCACTTAGTTTTACTTACTAGACCGGCTGAAGAACTAGTTTTGCTCACTTAGTGTTTCACCTAGAACTGCTGAAGAACTAGTTTTGCTCACTTAGTTTTACTAACTAGAACTGCTGAAGAACTAGTTTTGCTCACTTAGTTTTACTAACTAGAACTGCTGAAGAACTAGTTTTGCTCACTTAGTTTTACTTACTAGACCGGCTGAATAACTAGTTTTGCTCACTTAGTTTTTCTAACTATAACTGCTGAAGAACTAGTTTTGCTCACTTAGTTTTACTAACTAGAACTGCTGAAGAACTAGTTTTGCTTACTTAGTTTTTCTAACTAGAACTGCTGAAGAACTAGTTTTGCTCACTTAGTTTTACTAACTAGAACTGCTGAAGAACTAGTTTTGCTCACTTAGTTTTACTAACTAGAACTGCTGAAGAACTAGTTTTGCTCACTTAGTTTTACTAACTAGAACTGCTGAAGAACTAGTTTTGCTCACTTAGTTTTACTTACTAGACCGGCTGAAGAACTAGTTTTGCTCACTTAGTTTTACTAACTAGAAGTGCTGAAGAACTAGTTTTGCTCACTTAGTTTTACTAACTAGAACTGCTAAAGAACTAGTTTTGCTCACTTAGTTTTACTTACTAGACCGGCTGAAGAACTCGTTTTGCTCACTTAGTTTTTCTAACTAGAACTGCTGAAGAACTAGTTTTGCTCACTTAGTTTTACTAACTAGAACTGCTGAAGAACTAGTTTTGCTCACTTAGTTTTACTTACTAGACCGGCTGAAGAACTAGTTTTGCTCACTTAGTGTTTCACCTAGAACTGCTGAAGAACTAGTTTTGCTCACTTAGTTTTACTAACTAGAACTGCTGAAGAACTAGTTTTGCTCACTTAGTTTTACTAACTAGAACTGCTGAAGAACTAGTTTTGCTCACTTAGTTTTACTTACTAGACCGGCTGAATAACTAGTTTTGCTCACTTAGTTTTTCTAACTAGAACTGCTGAAGAACTAGTTTTGCTCACTTAGTTTTACTTACTAGACCGGCTGAAGAACTAGTTTTGCTCACTTAGTTTTACTAACTAGAAATGCTGCAGAACTAGTTTTGCTCACTTAGTTTTACTAACTAGAACTGCTGAAGAACTAGTTTTGCTCACTTAGTTTTACTTACTAGACCGGCTGAAGAACTAGTTTTGCTCACTTAGTTTTACTAACTAGAAGTGCTGAAGAACTAGTTTTGCTCACTTAGTTTTACTAACTAGAACTGCTGAAGAACTAGTTTTGCTCACTTAGTTTTACTTACTAGACCGGCTGAAGAACTCGTTTTGCTCACTTAGTTTTACTAACTAGAACTGCTGAAGAACTAGTTTTGCTCACTTAGTTTTACTTACTAGACCGGCTGAAGAACTAGTTTTGCTCACTTAGTTTTACTAACTAGAAGTGCTGAAGAACTAGTTTTGCTCACTTAGTTTTACTAACTAGAACTGCTAAAGAACTAGTTTTGCTCACTTAGTTTTACTTACTAGACCGGCTGAAGAACTCGTTTTCCTCACTTAGTTTTTCTAACAAGAACTGCTGAAGAACTAGTTTTGCTCACTTAGTTTTACTAACTAGAACTGCTGAAGAACTAGTTTTGCTCACTTAGTTTTACTTACTAGACCGGCTGAAGAACTAGTTTTGCTCACTTAGTGTTTCACCTAGAACTGCTGAAGAACTAGTTTTGCTCACTTAGTTTTACTAACTAGAACTGCTGAAGAACTAGTTTTGCTCACTTAGTTTTACTAACTAGAACTGCTGAAGAACTAGTTTTGCTCACTTAGTTTTACTAACTAGAACTGCTGAAGAACTAGTTTTGCTCACTTAGTTTTACTTACTAGACCGGCTGAAGAACTAGTTTTGCTCACTTAGTTTTACTAACTAGAAGTGCTGAAGAACTAGTTTTGCTCACTTAGTTTTACTAACTAGAACTGCTAAAGAACTAGTTTTGCTCACTTAGTTTTACTTACTAGACCGGCTGAAGAACTCGTTTTGCTCACTTAGTTTTTCTAACTAGAACTGCTGAAGAACTAGTTTTGCTCACTTAGTTTTACTAACTAGAACTGCTGAAGAACTAGTTTTGCTCACTTAGTTTTACTTTCTAGACCGGCTGAAGAACTAGTTTTGCTCACTTAGTGTTTCACCTAGAACTGCTGAAGAACTAGTTTTGCTCACTTAGTTTTACTAACTAGAACTGCTGAAGAACTAGTTTTGCTCACTTAGTTTTACTAACTAGAACTGCTGAAGAACTAGTTTTGCTCACTTAGTTTTACTTACTAGACCGGCTGAATAACTAGTTTTGCTCACTTAGTTTTTCTAACTAGAACTGCTGAAGAACTAGTTTTGCTCACTTAGTTTTACTTACTAGACCGGCTGAAGAACTAGTTTTGCTCACTTAGTTTTACTAACTAGAAATGCTGAAGAACTAGTTTTGCTCACTTAGTTTTACTAACTAGAACTGCTGAAGAACTAGTTTTGCTCACTTAGTTTTACTTACTAGACCGGCTGAAGAACTAGTTTTGCTCACTTAGTTTTACTAACTAGAAGTGCTGAAGAACTAGTTTTGCTCACTTAGTTTTACTAACTAGAACTGCTGAAGAACTAGTTTTGCTCACTTAGTTTTACTTACTAGACCGGCTGAAGAACTCGTTTTGCTCACTTAGTTTTACTAACTAGAACTGCTGAAGAACTAGTTTTGCTCACTTAGTTTTACTTACTAGACCGGCTGAAGAACTAGTTTTGCTCACTTAGTTTTACTAACTAGAAGTGCTGAAGAACTAGTTTTGCTCACTTAGTTTTACTAACTAGAACTGCTAAAGAACTAGTTTTGCTCACTTAGTTTTACTTACTAGACCGGCTGAAGAACTCGTTTTCCTCACTTAGTTTTTCTAACAAGAACTGCTGAAGAACTAGTTTTGCTCACTTAGTTTTACTAACTAGAACTGCTGAAGAACTAGTTTTGCTCACTTAGTTTTACTTACTAGACCGGCTGAAGAACTAGTTTTGCTCACTTAGTGTTTCACCTAGAACTGCTGAAGAACTAGTTTTGCTCACTTAGTTTTACTAACTAGAACTGCTGAAGAACTAGTTTTGCTCACTTAGTTTTACTAACTAGAACTGCTGAAGAACTAGTTTTGCTCACTTAGTTTTACTTACTAGACCGGCTGAATAACTAGTTTTGCTCACTTAGTTTTACTAACTAGAACTGCTGAAGAACTAGTTTTGCTCACTTAGTTTTACTTACTAGACCGGCTGAAGAACTAGTTTTGCTCACTTAGTTTTACTAACTAGAAGTGCTGAAGAACTAGTTTTGCTCACTTAGTTTTACTAACTAGAACTGCTGAAGAACTAGTTTTGCTCACTTAGTTTTACTAACTAGAACTGCTGAAGAACTAGTTTTGCTCACTTAGTTTTACTAACTAGAACTGCTGAAGAACTAGTTTTGCTCACTTAGTTTTACTTACTAGACCGGCTGAAGAACTAGTTTTGCTCACTTAGTTTTACTAACTAGAAGTGCTGAAGAACTAGTTTTGCTCACTTAGTTTTACTAACTAGAACTGCTAAAGAACTAGTTTTGCTCACTTAGTTTTACTTACTAGACCGGCTGAAGAACTCGTTTTCCTCACTTAGTTTTTCTAACAAGAACTGCTGAAGAACTAGTTTTGCTCACTTAGTTTTACTAACTAGAACTGCTGAAGAACTAGTTTTGCTCACTTAGTTTTACTTACTAGACCGGCTGAAGAACTAGTTTTGCTCACTTAGTGTTTCACCTAGAACTGCTGAAGAACTAGTTTTGCTCACTTAGTTTTACTAACTAGAACTGCTGAAGAACTAGTTTTGCTCACTTAGTTTTACTAACTAGAACTGCTGAAGAACTAGTTTTGCTCACTTAGTTTTACTTACTAGACCGGCTGAATAACTAGTTTTGCTCACTTAGTTTTTCTAACTATAACTGCTGAAGAACTAGTTTTGCTCACTTAGTTTTACTAACTAGAACTGCTGAAGAACTAGTTTTGCTTACTTAGTTTTTCTAACTAGAACTGCTGAAGAACTAGTTTTGCTCACTTAGTTTTACTAACTAGAACTGCTGAAGAACTAGTTTTGCTCACTTAGTTTTACTAACTAGAACTGCTGAAGAACTAGTTTTGCTCACTTAGTTTTACTAACTAGAACTGCTGAAGAACTAGTTTTGCTCACTTAGTTTTACTTACTAGACCGGCTGAAGAACTAGTTTTGCTCACTTAGTTTTACTAACTAGAAGTGCTGAAGAACTAGTTTTGCTCACTTAGATTTACTAACTAGAACTGCTAAAGAACTAGTTTTGCTCACTTAGTTTTACTTACTAGACCGGCTGAAGAACTCGTTTTGCTCACTTAGTTTTTCTAACTAGAACTGCTGAAGAACTAGTTTTGCTCACTTAGTTTTACTAACTAGAACTGCTGAAGAACTAGTTTTGCTCACTTAGTTTTACTTACTAGACCGGCTGAAGAACTAGTTTTGCTCACTTAGTGTTTGACCTAGAACTGCTGAAGAACTAGTTTTGCTCACTTAGTTTTACTAACTAGAACTGCTGAAGAACTAGTTTTGCTCACTTAGTTTTACTAACTAGAACTGCTGAAGAACTAGTTTTGCTCACTTAGTTTTACTTACTAGACCGGCTGAATAACTAGTTTTGCTCACTTAGTTTTTCTAACTAGAACTGCTGAAGAACTAGTTTTGCTCACTTAGTTTTACTTACTAGACCGGCTGAAGAACTAGTTTTGCTCACTTAGTTTTACTAACTAGAAATGCTGAAGAACTAGTTTTGCTCACTTAGTTTTACTAACTAGAACTGCTGAAGAACTAGTTTTGCTCACTTAGTTTTACTTACTAGACCGGCTGAAGAACTAGTTTTGCTCACTTAGTTTTACTAACTAGAAGTGCTGAAGAACTAGTTTTGCTCACTTAGTTTTACTAACTAGAACTGCTGAAGAACTAGTTTTGCTCACTTAGTTTTACTTACTAGACCGGCTGAAGAACTCGTTTTGCTCACTTAGTTTTACTAACTAGAACTGCTGAAGAACTAGTTTTGCTCACTTAGTTTTACTTACTAGACCGGCTGAAGAACTAGTTTTGCTCACTTAGTTTTACTAACTAGAAGTGCTGAAGAACTAGTTTTGCTCACTTAGTTTTACTAACTAGAACTGCTAAAGAACTAGTTTTGCTCACTTAGTTTTACTTACTAGACCGGCTGAAGAACTCGTTTTCCTCACTTAGTTTTTCTAACAAGAACTGCTGAAGAACTAGTTTTGCTCACTTAGTTTTACTAACTAGAACTGCTGAAGAACTAGTTTTGCTCACTTAGTTTTACTTACTAGACCGGCTGAAGAACTAGTTTTGCTCACTTAGTGTTTCACCTAGAACTGCTGAAGAACTAGTTTTGCTCACTTAGTTTTACTAACTAGAACTGCTGAAGAACTAGTTTTGCTCACTTAGTTTTACTAACTAGAACTGCTGAAGAACTAGTTTTGCTCACTTAGTTTTACTTACTAGACCGGCTGAATAACTAGTTTGGCTCACTTAGTTTTTCTAACTATAACTGCTGAAGAACTAGTTTTGCTCACTTAGTTTTACTAACTAGAACTGCTGAAGAACTAGTTTTGCTTACTTAGTTTTTCTAACTAGAACTGCTGAAGAACTAGTTTTGCTCACTTAGTTTTACTAACTAGAACTGCTGAAGAACTAGTTTTGCTCACTTAGTTTTACTAACTAGAACTGCTGAAGAACTAGTTTTGCTCACTTAGTTTTACTAACTAGAACTGCTGAAGAACTAGTTTTGCTCACTTAGTTTTACTTACTAGACCGGCTGAAGAACTAGTTTTGCTCACTTAGTTTTACTAACTAGAAGTGCTGAAGAACTAGTTTTGCTCACTTAGTTTTACTAACTAGAACTGCTAAAGAACTAGTTTTGCTCACTTAGTTTTACTTACTAGACCGGCTGAAGAACTCGTTTTGCTCACTTAGTTTTTCTAACTAGAACTGCTGAAGAACTAGTTTTGCTCACTTAGTTTTACTAACTAGAACTGCTGAAGAACTAGTTTTGCTCACTTAGTTTTACTTACTAGACCGGCTGAAGAACTAGTTTTGCTCACTTAGTGTTTCACCTAGAACTGCTGAAGAACTAGTTTTGCTCACTTAGTTTTACTAACTAGAACTGCTGAAGAACTAGTTTTGCTCACTTAGTTTTACTAACTAGAACTGCTGAAGAACTAGTTTTGCTCACTTAGTTTTACTTACTAGACCGGCTGAATAACTAGTTTTGCTCACTTAGTTTTTCTAACTAGAACTGCTGAAGAACTAGTTTTGCTCACTTAGTTTTACTTACTAGACCGGCTGAAGAACTAGTTTTGCTCACTTAGTTTTACTAACTAGAAATGCTGAAGAACTAGTTTTGCTCACTTAGTTTTACTAACTAGAACTGCTGAAGAACTAGTTTTGCTCACTTAGTTTTACTTACTAGACCGGCTGAAGAACTAGTTTTGCTCACTTAGTTTTACTAACTAGAAGTGCTGAAGAACTAGTTTTGCTCACTTAGTTTTACTAACTAGAACTGCTGAAGAACTAGTTTTGCTCACTTAGTTTTACTTACTAGACCGGCTGAAGAACTCGTTTTGCTCACTTAGTTTTTCTAACTAGAACTGCTGAAGAACTAGTTTTGCTAACTTAGTTTTTCTAACTAGAACTGCTGAAGAACTATTTTTGCTCACTTAGTTTTACTTACTAGACCGGCTGAAGAACTAGTTCTGCTCACTTTGTTTTTCTAACTAGAAGTGCTGAAGAACTAGTTTTGCTCACTTAGTTTTACTAACTAGAACTGCTGAAGAACTAGTTTTGCTCACTTAGTTTTACTTACTAGACCGGCTGAAGAACTAGTTTTGCTCACTTAGTTTTTCTAACTAGAACTGCTGAAGAACTAGTTTTGCTCACTTAGTTTTACTTACTAGACCGGCTGAAGAACTAGTTTTGCTCACTTAGTTTTTCTAACTAGAACTGCTGAAGAACTAGTTTTGCTCACTTAGTTTTACTTACTAGACCGGCTGAAGAACTAGTTTTGCTCACTTAGTTTTTCTAACTAGAACTGCTGAAGAACTAGTTTTGCTCACTTAGTTTTACTTACTAGACCGGCTGAAGAACTAGTTTTGCTCACTTAGTTTTACTAACTAGAACTGCTGAAGAACTAGTTTTGCTCACTTAGTTTTACTTACTAGACCGGCTGAAGAACTCGTTTTGCTCACTTAGTTTTTCTAACTAGCACTGCTGAAGAACTAGTTTTGCTCACTTAGTTTTACTAACTAGAACTGCTGAAGAACTAGTTTTGCTCACTTAGTTTTACTTACTAGACCGGCTGAAGAACTAGTTTTGCTCACTTAGTTTTTCTAACTAGAAGTGCTGAAGAACTAGTTTTGCTCACTTAGTTTTACTAACTAGAACTGCTGAAGAACTAGTTTTGCTCACTTAGTTTTTCTAACTAAAACTGCTGAAGAACTAGTTTTGCTCACTTAGTTTTACTAACTAGAACTGCTGAAGAACTAGTTTTGCTCACTTAGTTTTACTTACTAGACCGGCTGAAGAACTAGTTTTGCTCACTTAGTTTTACTAACTAGAAGTGCTGAAGAACTAGTTTTGCTCACTTAGTTTTACTAACTAGAACTGCTGAAGAACTAGTTTTGCTCACTTAGTTTTACTTACTAGACCGGCTGAAGAACTAGTTTTGCTCACTTAGTTTTACTAACTAGAAGTGCTGAAGAACTAGTTTTGCTCACTTAGTTTTACTAACTAGAACTGCTGAAGAACTAGTTTTGCTCACTTAGTTTTTCTAACTAGAACTGCTGAAGAACTAGTTTTGCTCACTTAGTTTTACTAACTAGAACTGCTGAAGAACTAGTTTTGCTCACTTAGTTTTACTTACTAGACCGGCTGAAGAACTAGTTTTGCTCACTTAGTTTTACTAACTAGAAGTGCTGAAGAACTAGTTTTGCTCACTTAGTTTTACTAACTAGAACTGCTGAAGAACTAGTTTTGCTCACTTAGTTTTACTTACTAGACCGGCTGAAGAACTAGTTTTGCTCACTTAGTTTTACTAACTAGAAGTGTTGAAGAACTAGTTTTGCTCACTTAGTTTTACTAACTAGAACTGCTGAAGAACTAGTTTTGCTCACTTAGTTTTACTAACTAGAACTGCTGAAGAACTAGTTTTGCTCACTTAGTTTTACTAACTAGAACTGCTGAAGAACTAGTTTTGCTCACTTAGTTTTACTAACAAGAACTGCTGAAGAACTAGTTTTGCTCACTTAGTTTTACTTACTAGACCGGCTGAAGAACTAGTTTTGCTCACTTAGTTTTACTAACTAGAAGTGCTGAAGAACTAGTTTTGCTCACTTAGTTTTACTTACTAGACCGGCTGAAGAACTAGTTTTGCTCACTTAGTTTTCTAACTAGAACTGCTGAAGAACTAGTTTTGCTCACTTAGTTTTACTAACTAGAACTGCTGAAGAACTATTTTTTCTCACTTAGTTTTACTAACTAGAAGTGCTGAAGAACTAGTTTTGCTCACTTAGTTTTACTAACTAGAACTGCTGAAGAACTAGTTTTGCTCACTTAGTTTTACTTACTAGACCGGCTGAAGAACTAGTTTTGCTCACTTAGTTTTTCTAACTAGAACTGCTGAAGAACTAGTTTTGCTCACTTAGTTTTACTTACTAGACCGGCTGAAGAACTAGTTTTGCTCACCTTGTTTTTCTAACTAGAAGTGCTGAAGAACTACTTTTGCTCACTTAGTTTTACTAACTAGAACTGCTGAAGAACTAGTTTTGCTCACTTAGTTTTACTTACTAGACCGGCTGAAGAACTAGTTTTGCTCACTTAGTTTTTCTAACTAGAACTGCTGAAGAACTAGTTTTGCTCACTTAGTTTTACTAACTAGAACTGCTGAAGAACTAGTTTTGCTCACTTAGTTTTACTAACTAGAACTGCTGAAGAACTAGTTTTGCTCACTTAGTTTTACTTACTAGACCGGCTGAAGAACTAGTTTTGCTCACTTAGTTTTTCTAACTAGAACTGCTGAAGAACTAGTTTTGCTCACTTAGTTTTACTTACTAGACCGGCTGAAGAACTAGTTTTGCTCACTTAGTTTTACTAACTAGAAATGCTGAAGAACTAGTTTTGCTCACTTAGTTTTACTAACTAGAACTGCTGAAGAACTAGTTTTGCTCACTTAGTTTTACTTACTAGACCGGCTGAAGAACTAGTTTTGCTCACTTAGTTTTACTAACTAGAAGTGCTGAAGAACTAGTTTTGCTCACTTAGTTTTACTAACTAGAACTGCTGAAGAACTAGTTTTGCTCACTTAGTTTTACTTACTAGACCGGCTGAAGAACTCGTTTTGCTCACTTAGTTTTTCTAACTAGAACTGCTGAAGAACTAGTTTTGCTCACTTAGTTTTACTAACTAGAACTGCTGAAGAACTAGTTTTGCTCACTTAGTTTTACTTACTAGACCGGCTGAAGAACTAGTTTTGCTCACTTAGTTTTTCTAACTAGAAGTGCTGAAGAACTAGTTTTGCTCACTTAGTTTTACTAACTAGAACTGCTGAAGAACTAGTTTTGCTCACTTAGTTTTTCTAACTAGAACTGCTGAAGAACTAGTTTTGCTCACTTAGTTTTACTAACTAGAACTGCTGAAGAACTAGTTTTGCTCACTTAGTTTTACTTACTAGACCGGCTGAAGAACTAGTTTTGCTCACTTAGTTTTACTTACTAGACCGGCTGAAGAACTAGTTTTGCTCACTTAGTTTTACTAACTAGAAGTGCTGAAGAACTAGTTTTGCTCACTTAGTTTTACTAACTAGAACTGCTGAAGAACTAGTTTTGCTCACTTAGTTTTACTTACTAGACCGGCTGAAGAACTAGTTTTGCTCACTTAGTTTTACTAACTAGAAGTGTTGAAGAACTAGTTTTGCTCACTTAGTTTTTCTAACTAGAACTGCTGAAGAACTATTTTTGCTCACTTAGTTTTACTTACTAGACCGGCTGAAGAACTAGTTTTGCTCACTTTGTTTTTCTAACTAGAAGTGCTGAAGAACTAGTTTTGCTCACTTAGTTTTACTAACTAGAACTGCGTAAGAACTAGTTTTGCTCACTTAGTTTTACTTACTAGACCGGCTGAAGAACTAGTTTTGCTCACTTAGTTTTTCTAACTAGAACTGCTGAAGAACTAGTTTTGCTCACTTAGTTTTACTAACTAGAAGTGCTGAAGAACTAGTTTTGCTCACTTAGTTTTACTAACTAGAACTGCTGAAGAACTAGTTTTGCTCACTTAGTTTTACTTACTAGACCGGCTGAAGAACTCGTTTTGCTCACTTAGTTTTTCTAACTAGCACTGCTGAAGAACTAGTTTTGCTCACTTAGTTTTACTAACTAGAACTGCTGAAGAACTAGTTTTGCTCACTTAGTTTTACTTACTAGACCGGCTGAAGAACTAGTTTTGCTCACTTAGTTTTTCTAACTAGAAGTGCTGAAGAACTAGTTTTGCTCACTTAGTTTTACTAACTAGAACTGCTGAAGAACTAGTTTTGCTCACTTAGTTTTTCTAACTAAAACTGCTGAAGAACTAGTTTTGCTCACTTAGTTTAACTAACTAGAACTGCTGAAGAACTAGTTTTGCTCACTTAGTTTTACTTACTAGACCGGCTGAAGAACTAGTTTTGCTCACTTAGTTTTACTAACTAGAAGTGCTGAAGAACTAGTTTTGCTCACTTAGTTTTACTAACTAGAACTGCTGAAGAACTAGTTTTGCTCACTTAGTTTTACTTACTAGACCGGCTGAAGAACTAGTTTTGCTCACTTAGTTTTACTAACTAGAAGTGCTGAAGAACTAGTTTTGCTCACTTAGTTTTACTAACTAGAACTGCTGAAGAACTAGTTTTGCTCACTTAGTTTTACTAACTAGAACTGCTGAAGAACTAGTTTTGCTCACTTAGTTTTACTAACTAGAACTGCTGAAGAACTAGTTTTGCTCACTTAGTTTTACTTACTAGACCGGCTGAAGAACTAGTTTTGCTCACTTAGTTTTACTAACTAGAAGTGCTGAAGAACTAGTTTTGCTCACTTAGTTTTACTAACTAGAACTGCTGAAGAACTAGTTTTGCTCACTTAGTTTTACTTACTAGACCGGCTGAAGAACTAGTTTTGCTCACTTAGTTTTACTAACTAGAAGTGTTGAAGAACTAGTTTTGCTCACTTAGTTTTACTAACTAGAACTGCTGAAGAACTAGTTTTGCTCACTTAGTTTTACTAACTAGAACTGCTGAAGAACTAGTTTTGCTCACTTAGTTTTACTAACTAGAACTGCTGAAGAACTAGTTTTGCTCACTTAGTTTTACTAACAAGAACTGCTGAAGAACTAGTTTTGCTCACTTAGTTTTACTTACTAGACCGGCTGAAGAACTAGTTTTGCTCACTTAGTTTTACTAACTAGAAGTGCTGAAGAACTAGTTTTGCTCACTTAGTTTTACTTACTAGACCGGCTGAAGAACTAGTTTTGCTCACTTAGTTTTTCTAACTAGAACTGCTGAAGAACTAGTTTTGCTCACTTAGTTTTACTAACTAGAACTGCTGAAGAACTATTTTTTCTCACTTAGTTTTACTAACTAGAAGTGCTGAAGAACTAGTTTTGCTCACTTAGTTTTACTAACTAGAACTGCTGAAGAACTAGTTTTGCTCACTTAGTTTTACTTACTAGACCGGCTGAAGAACTAGTTTTGCTCACTTAGTTTTTCTAACTAGAACTGCTGAAGAACTAGTTTTGCTCACTTAGTTTTACTTACTAGACCGGCTGAAGAACTAGTTTTGCTCACCTTGTTTTTCTAACTAGAAGTGCTGAAGAACTACTTTTGCTCACTTAGTTTTACTAACTAGAACTGCTGAAGAACTAGTTTTGCTCACTTAGTTTTACTTACTAGACCGGCTGAAGAACTAGTTTTGCTCACTTAGTTTTTCTAACTAGAACTGCTGAAGAACTAGTTTTGCTCACTTAGTTTTACTAACTAGAACTGCTGAAGAACTAGTTTTGCTCACTTAGTTTTACTAACTAGAACTGCTGAAGAACTAGTTTTGCTCACTTAGTTTTACTTACTAGACCGGCTGAAGAACTAGTTTTGCTCACTTAGTTTTTCTAACTAGAACTGCTGAAGAACTAGTTTTGCTCACTTAGTTTTACTTACTAGACCGGCTGAAGAACTAGTTTTGCTCAGTTAGTTTTACTAACTAGAAATGCTGAAGAACTAGTTTTGCTCACTTAGTTTTACTAACTAGAACTGCTGAAGAACTAGTTTTGCTCACTTAGTTTTACTTACTAGACCGGCTGAAGAACTAGTTTTGCTCACTTAGTTTTACTAACTAGAAGTGCTGAAGAACTAGTTTTGCTCACTTAGTTTTACTAACTAGAACTGCTGAAGAACTAGTTTTGCTCACTTAGTTTTACTTACTAGACCGGCTGAAGAACTCGTTTTGCTCACTTAGTTTTTCTAACTAGAACTGCTGAAGAACTAGTTTTGCTCACTTAGTTTTACTAACTAGAACTGCTGAAGAACTAGTTTTGCTCACTTAGTTTTACTTACTAGACCGGCTGAAGAACTAGTTTTGCTCACTTAGTTTTTCTAACTAGAAGTGCTGAAGAACTAGTTTTGCTCACTTAGTTTTACTAACTAGAACTGCTGAAGAACTAGTTTTGCTCACTTAGTTTTTCTAACTAGAACTGCTGAAGAACTAGTTTTGCTCACTTAGTTTTACTAACTAGAACTGCTGAAGAACTAGTTTTGCTCACTTAGTTTTACTTACTAGACCGGCTGAAGAACTAGTTTTGCTCACTTAGTTTTACTTACTAGACCGGCTGAAGAACTAGTTTTGCTCACTTAGTTTTACTAACTAGAAGTGCTGAAGAACTAGTTTTGCTCACTTAGTTTTACTAACTAGAACTGCTGAAGAACTAGTTTTGCTCACTTAGTTTTACTTACTAGACCGGCTGAAGAACTAGTTTTGCTCACTTAGTTTTACTAACTAGAAGTGTTGAAGAACTAGTTTTGCTCACTTAGTTTTACTAACTAGAACTGCTGAAGAACTAGTTTTGCTCACTTAGTTTTTCTAACTAGAACTGCTGAAGAACTAGTTTTGCTAACTTAGTTTTACTAACTAGAACTGCTGAAGAACTAGTTTTGCTCACTTAGTTTTACTAACTAGAACTGCTGAAGAACTAGTTTTGCTCACTTAGTTTTACTAACTAGAACTGCTGAAGAACTAGTTTTGCTCACTTAGTTTTACTAACTAGAACTGCTGAAGAACTAGTTTTGCTCACTTAGTTTTACTTACTAGACCGGCTGAAGAACTAGTTTTGCTCACTTAGTTTTACTAACTTGAAGTGCTGAAGAACTAGTTTTGCTCACTTAGTTTTACTTACTAGACCGGCTGAAGAACTAGTTTTGCTCACTTAGTTTTTCTAACTAGAACTGCTGAAGAACTAGTTTTGCTCACTTAGTTTTACTAACTAGAACTGCTGAAGAACTAGTTTTGCTCACTTAGTTTTACTAACTAGAAGTGCTGAAGAACTAGTTTTGCTCACTTAGTTTTACTAACTAGAACTGCTGAAGAACTAGTTTTGCTCACTTAGTTTTACTTACTAGACCGGCTGAAGAACTAGTTTTGCTCACTTAGTTTTTCTAACTAGAACTGCTGAAGAACTAGTTTTGCTCACTTAGTTTTACTAACTAGAAGTGCTGAAGAACTAGTTTAGCTCACTTAGTTTTACTAACTAGAACTGCTGAAGAACTAGTTTTGCTCACTTAGTTTTACTTACTAGACCGGCTGAAGAACTAGTTTTGCTCACTTAGTTTTACTAACTAGAAGTGCTGAAGAACTAGTTTTGCTCACTTATTTTTACTAACTAGAACTGCTGAAGAACTAGTTTTGCTCACTTAGTTTTTCTAACTAGAACTGCTGAAGAACTAGTTTTGCTCACTTAGTTTTACTAACTAGAACTGCTGAAGAACTAGTTTTGCTCACTTAGTTTTACTTACTAGACCGGCTGAAGAACTAGTTTTGCTCACTTAGTTTTACTAACTAGAAGTGCTGAAGAACTAGTTTTGCTCACTTAATTTTACTAACTTTAACTGCTGAAGAACTAGTTTTGCTCACTTAGTTTTACTTACTAGACCGGCTGAAGAACTAGTTTTGCTCACTTAGTTTTACTAACTAGAACTGCTGAAGAACTAGTTTTGCTCACTTAGTTTTACTAACTAGAACTGCTGAAGCACTAGTTTTGCTTACTTAGTTTTTCTAACTAGAACTGCTGAAGAACTAGTTTTGCTCACTTAGTTTTACTAACTAGAACTGCTGAAGAACTAGTTTTGCTCACTTAGTTTTACTTACTAGACCGGCTGAAGAACTAGTTTTGCTCACTTAGTTTTACTAACTAGAAGTGCTGAAGAACTAGTTTTGCTCACTTAGTTTTACTAACTAGAACTGCTGAAGAACTAGTTTTGCTCACTTAGTTTTACTTACTAGACCGGCTGAAGAACTAGTTTTGCTCACTTAGTTTTACTAACTAGAAGTGCTGAAGAACTAGTTTTGCTCACTTAGTTTTACTAACTAGAACTGCTGAAGAACTAGTTTTGCTCACTTAGTTTTTTAACTAGAACTGCTGAAGAACTAGTTTTGCTCACTTAGTTTTACTAACTAGAACTGCTGAAGAACTAGTTTTGCTCACTTAGTTTTACTAACTAGAACTGCTGAAGAACTAGTTTTGCTCACTTAGTTTTACTAACTAGAACTGCTGAAGAACTAGTTTTGCTCACTTTGTTTTACTAACTAGAACTGCTGAAGAACTAGTTTTGCTCACTTAGTTTTACTTACTAGACCGGCTGAAGAACTAGTTTTGCTCACTTAGTTTTACTAACTAGAAGTGCTGAAGAACTAGTTTTGCTCACTTAGTTTTACTTACTAGACCGGCTGAAGAACTAGTTTTGCTCACTTAGTTTTACAAACTAGAACTGCTGAAGAACTAGTTTTGCTCACTTAGTTTTACTAACTAGAACTGCTGAAGAACTAGTTTTGCTCACTTAGTTTTACTTACTAGAAGTGCTGAAGAACTAGTTTTGCTCACTTAGTTTTACTTACTAGAAGTGCTGAAGAACTAGTTTTGCTCACTTAGTTTTACTAACTAGAACTGCTGAAGAACTAGTTTTGCTCACTTAGTTTTACTAACTAGAACTGCTGAAGAACTAGTTTTGCTCACTTAGTTTTACTAACTAGAAGTGCTGAAGAACTAGTTTTGCTCACTTAGTTTTACTAACTAGAACTGCTGAAGAACTAGTTTTGCTCACTTAGTTTTACTTACTAGAACTGCTGAAGAACTAGTTTTGCTCACTTAGTTTTACTAACTAGAAGTGCTTAAGAACTAGTTTTGCTCACTTAGTTTTACTAACTAGAAGTGCTGAAGAACTAGTTTTGCTCACTTAGTTTTACTTACTAGAAGTGCTGAAAAACTAGTTTTGCTCACTTATTTTTACTAACTAGAAATGCTGAAGAACTAGTTTTGCTCACTTAGTTTTACTAACTAACAGTGCTGAAGAACTAGTTTTGCTCACTTAGTTTTACTTACTAGACCGGCTGAAGAACTAGTTTTGCTCACTTAGTTTTTCTAACTAGAACTGCTGAAGAACTAGTTTTGCTCACTTAGTTTTACTTACTAGACCGGCTGAAGAACTAGTTTTGCTCACTTAGTTTTACTTACTAGACCGGCTGAAGAACTCGTTTTGCTCACTTAGTTTTTCTAACTAGAACTGCTGAAGAACTAGTTTTGCTCACTTAGTTTTACTAACTAGAACTGCTGAAGAACTAGTTTTGCTCACTTAGTTTTACTTACTAGACCGGCTGAAGAACTAGTTTTGCTCACTTAGTTTTTCTAACTAGAAGTGCTGAAGAACTAGTTTTGCTCACTTAGTTTTACTAACTAGAACTGCTGAAGAACTAGTTTTGCTCACTTAGTTTTTCTAACTAGAACTGCTGAAGAACTAGTTTTGCTCACTTAGTTTTACTAACTAGAACTGCTGAAGAACTAGTTTTGCTCACTTAGTTTTACTTACTAGACCGGCTGAAGAACTAGTTTTGCTCACTTAGTTTTACTTACTAGACCGGCTGAAGAACTAGTTTTGCTCACTTAGTTTTACTAACTAGAAGTGCTGAAGAACTAGTTTTGCTCACTTAGTTTTACTAACTAGAACTGCTGAAGAACTAGTTTTGCTCACTAAGTTTTACTTACTAGACCGGCTGAAGAACTAGTTTTGCTCACTTAGTTTTACTAACTAGAAGTGTTGAAGAACTAGTTTTGCTCACTTAGTTTTACTAACTAGAACTGCTGAAGAACTAGTTTTGCTCACTTAGTTTTTCTAACTAGAACTGCTGAAGAACTAGTTTTGCTAACTTAGTTTTACTAACTAGAACTGCTGAAGAACTAGTTTTGCTCACTTAGTTTTACTAACTAGAACTGCTGAAGAACTAGTTTTGCTCACTTAGTTTTACTAACTAGAACTGCTGAAGAACTAGTTTTGCTCACTTAGTTTTACTAACTAGAACTGCTGAAGAACTAGTTTTGCTCACTTAGTTTTACTTACTAGACCGGCTGAAGAACTAGTTTTGCTCACTTAGTTTTACTAACTAGAAGTGCTGAAGAACTAGTTTTGCTCACTTAGTTTTACTTACTAGACCGGCTGAAGAACTAGTTTTGCTCACTTAGTTTTTCTAACTAGAACTGCTGAAGAACTAGTTTTGCTCACTTAGTTTTACTAACTAGAACTGCTGAAGAACTAGTTTTGCTCACTTAGTTTTACTAACTAGAAGTGCTGAAGAACTAGTTTTGCTCACTTAGTTTTACTAACTAGAACTGCTGAAGAACTAGTTTTGCTCACTTAGTTTTACTTACTAGACCGGCTGAAGAACTAGTTTTGCTCACTTAGTTTTTCTAACTAGAACTGCTGAAGAACTAGTTTTGCTCACTTAGTTTTACTAACTAGAAGTGCTGAAGAACTAGTTTAGCTCACTTAGTTTTACTAACTAGAACTGCTGAAGAACTAGTTTTGCTCACTTAGTTTTACTTACTAGACCGGCTGAAGAACTAGTTTTGCTCACTTAGTTTTACTAACTAGAAGTGCTGAAGAACTAGTTTTGCTCACTTATTTTTACTAACTAGAACTGCTGAAGAACTAGTTTTGCTCACTTAGTTTTTCTAACTAGAACTGCTGAAGAACTAGTTTTGCTCACTTAGTTTTACTAACTAGAACTGCTGAAGAACTAGTTTTGCTCACTTAGTTTTACTTACTAGACCGGCTGAAGAACTAGTTTTGCTCACTTAGTTTTACTAACTAGAAGTGCTGAAGAACTAGTTTTGCTCACTTAATTTTACTAACTTTAACTGCTGAAGAACTAGTTTTGCTCACTTAGTTTTACTTACTAGACCGGCTGAAGAACTAGTTTTGCTCACTTAGTTTTACTAACTAGAAGTGCTGAAGAACTAGTTTTGCTCACTTAGTTTTACTAACTAGAACTGCTGAAGCACTAGTTTTGCTTACTTAGTTTTTCTAACTAGAACTGCTGAAGAACTAGTTTTGCTCACTTAGTTTTACTAACTAGAACTGCTGAAGAACTAGTTTTGCTCACTTAGTTTTACTTACTAGACCGGCTGAAGAACTAGTTTTGCTCACTTAGTTTTACTAACTAGACCGGCTGAAGAACTAGTTTTGCTCACTTAGTTTTACTAACTAGAACTGCTGAAGAACTAGTTTTGCTCACTTAGTTTTACTTACTAGACCGGCTGAAGAACTAGTTTTGCTCACTTAGTTTTACTAACTAGAAGTGCTGAAGAACTAGTTTTGCTCACTTAGTTTTACTAACTAGAACTGCTGAAGAACTAGTTTTGCTCACTTAGTTTTTTAACTAGAACTGCTGAAGAACTAGTTTTGCTCACTTAGTTTTACTAACTAGAACTGCTGAAGAACTAGTTTTGCTCACTTAGTTTTACTAACTAGAACTGCTGAAGAACTAGTTTTGCTCACTTAGTTTTACTAACTAGAACTGCTGAAGAACTAGTTTTGCTCACTTTGTTTTACTAACTAGAACTGCTGAAGAACTAGTTTTGCTCACTTAGTTTTACTTACTAGACCGGCTGAAGAACTAGTTTTGCTCACTTAGTTTTACTAACTAGAAGTGCTGAAGAACTAGTTTTGCTCACTTAGTTTTACTTACTAGACCGGCTGAAGAACTAGTTTTGCTCACTTAGTTTTACAAACTAGAACTGCTGAAGAACTAGTTTTGCTCACTTAGTTTTACTAACTAGAACTGCTGAAGAACTAGTTTTGCTCACTTAGTTTTACTTACTAGAAGTGCTGAAGAACTAGTTTTGCTCACTTAGTTTTACTTACTAGAAGTGCTGAAGAACTAGTTTTGCTCACTTAGTTTTACTAACTTGAACTGCTGAAGAACTAGTTTTGCTCACTTAGTTTTACTAACTAGAACTGCTGAAGAACTAGTTTTGCTCACTTAGTTTTACTAACTAGAAGTGCTGAAGAACTAGTTTTGCTCACTTAGTTTTACTAACTAGAACTGCTGAAGAACTAGTTTTGCTCACTTAGTTTTACTAACTAGAACTGCTGAAGAACTAGTTTTGCTCACTTAGTTTTACTAACCAGAAGTGCTTAAGAACTAGTTTTGCTCACTTAGTTTTACTAACTAGAAGTGCTGAAGAACTAGTTTTGCTCACTTAGTTTTACTTACTAGAAGTGCTGAAAAACTAGTTTTGCTCACTTATTTTTACTAACTAGAACTGCTGAAGAACTAGTTTTGCTCACTTAGTTTTACTAACTAACAGTGCTGAAGAACTAGTTTTGCTCACTTAGTTTTACTTACTAGACCGGCTGAAGAACTAGTTTTGCTCACTTAGTTTTTCTAACTAGAACTGCTGAAGAACTAGTTTTGCTCACTTAGTTTTACTTACTAGACCGGCTGAAGAACTAGTTTTGCTCACTTAGTTTTACTAACTAGAAGTGCTGAAGAACTAGTTTTGCTCACTTAGTTTTACTAACTAGAACTGCTGAAGAACTAGTTTTGCTCACTTAGTTTTACTTACTAGACCGGCTGAAGAAGTAGTTTTGCTCACTTAGTTTTACTAACTAGAACTGCTGAAGAACTAGTTTTGCTCACTTAGTTTTACTAACTAGAAGTGCTGAAGAACTAGTTTTGCTCACTTAGTTTTACTAACTAGAACTGCTGAAGAACTAGTTTTGCTCACTTAGTTTTACTTACTAGACCGGCTGAAGAACTAGTTTTGCTCACTTAGTTTTACTAACTAGAAGTGCTGAAGAACTAGTTTTGCTCACTTAGTTTTACTAACTAGAACTGCTGAAGAACTAGTTTCGCTCACTTAGTTTTTCTAACTAGAACTGCTGAAGAACTAGTTTTGCTCACTTAGTTTTTCTAACTAGAACTGCTGAAGAACTAGTTTTGCTCACTTAGTTTTACTTACTAGACCGGCTGAAGAACTAGTTTTGCTCACTTAGTTTTACTAACTAGAAGTGCTGAAGAACTAGTTTTGCTCACTTAATTTTACTAACAAGAACTGCTGAAGAACTAGTTTTGCTCACTTAGTTTTACTTACTAGACCGGCTGAAGAACTAGTTTTGCTCACTTAGTTTTACTAACTAGAAGTGCTGAAGAACTAGTTTTGCTCACTTAGTTTTACTAACTAGAACTGCTGAAGCACTAGTTTTGCTCACTTAGTTTTTCTAACTAGAACTGCTGAAGAACTAGTTTTGCTCACTTAGTTTTACTAACTAAAACTGCTGAAGAACTAGTTTTGCTCACTTAGTTTTACTTACTAGACCGGCTGAAGAACTAGTTTTGATCACTTAGTTTTACTAACTAGAAGTGCTGAAGAACTAGTTTTGCTCACTTAGTTTTACTAACTACAACTGCTGAAGAACTAGTTTTGCTCACTTAGTTTTACTTACTAGACCGGCTGAAGAACTAGTTTTTCTCACTTAGTTTTACTAACTAGAAGTGCTGAAGAACTAGTTTTGCTCACTTAGTTTTACTAACTAGAACTGCTGAAGAACTAGTTTTGCTCACTTAGTTTTTCTAACTAGAACTGCTGAAGAACTAGTTTTGCTCACTTAGTTTTACTAACTAGAACTGCTGAAGAACTAGTTTTGCTCACTTAGTTTTACTAACTAAAACTGCTGAAGAACTAGTTTTGCTCACTTAGTTTTACTAACTAGAACTGCTGAAGAACTAGTTTTGCTCACTTAGTTTTACTAACTAGAACTGCTGAAGAACTAGTTTTGCTCACTTAGTTTTACTTACTAGACCGGCTGAAGAACTAGTTTTGCTCACTTAGTTTTACTAACTAGAAGTGCTGAAGAACTAGTTTTGCTCACTTAGTTTTACTTACTAGACCGGCTGAAGAACTAGTTTTGCTCACTTAGTTTTACTAACTAGAACTGCTGAAGAACTAGTTTTGCTCACTTAGTTTTACTAACTAGAACTGCTGAAGAACTAGTTTTGCTCACTTAGTTTTACTTACTAGAAGTGCTGAAGAACTAGTTTTGCTCACTTAGTTTTACTTACTAGAAGTGCTGAAGAACTAGTTTTGCTCACTTAGTTTTACTAACTAGAACTGCTGAAGAACTAGTTTTGCTCACTTAGTTTTACTAACTAGAACTGCTGAAGAACTAGTTTTGCTCACTTAGTTTTACTAACTAGAACTGCTGAAGAACTAGTTTTGCTCACTTAGTTTTACTAACTAGAAGTGCTGAAGAACTAGTTTTGCTCACTTAGTTTTACTAACTAGAAGTGCTGAAGAACTAGTTTTGCTCACTTAGTTTTACTAACTAGAAGTGCTGAAGAACTAGTTTTGCTCACTTAGTTTTACTAACTAGAACTGCTGAAGAACTAGTTTTGCTCACTTAGTTTTACTAACTAGAACTGCTGAAGAACTAGTTTTGCTCACTTAGTTTTACTAACTAGAACTGCTGAAGAACTAGTTTTGCTCACTTAGTTTTACTTACTAGAAGTGCTGAAGAACTAGTTTTGCTCACTTAGTTTTACTTACTAGAAGTGCTGAAGAACTAGTTTTGCTCACTTAGTTTTACTAACTAGAACTGCTGCAGAACTAGTTTTGCTCACTTAGTTTTACTAACTAGAAGTGCTGAAGAACTAGTTTTGCTCACTTAGTTTTACTTACTAGAAGTGCTGAAGAACTAGTTTTGCTCACTTAGTTTTACTAACTAGGACTGCTGAAGAACTAGTTTTGCTCACTTAGTTTTACTAACTAGAACTGCTGAAGAACTAGTTTTGCTCACTTAGTTTTACTAACTAGAACTGCTGAAGAACTAGTTTTGCTCACTTAGTTTTACTAACTAGAAGTGCTGAGGAACTAGTTTTGCTCACTTAGTTTTACTAACTAGAACTGCTGAAGAACTAGTTTTGCTCACTTAGTTTTACTAACTAGAACTGCTTAAGAACTAGTTTTGCTCACTTAGTTTTACTAACTAGTACTGCTGAAGAACTAGTTTTGCTCACTTAGTTTTACTAACTAGAACTGCTGAAGAACTAGTTTTGCTCACTTAGTTTTACTAACTAGAACTGCTGAAGAACTAGTTTTGCTCACTTAGTTTTACTAACTAGAACTGCTGAAGAACTAGTTTTGCTCACTTAGTTTTACTTACTAGACCGGCTGAAAAACTAGTTTTGCTCACTTAGTTTTACTAACTAGAACTGCTGAAGAACTAGTTTTGCTCACTTAGTTTTACTAACTAGAACTGCTGAAGAACTAGTTTTGCTCACTTAGTTTTACTAACTAGAACTGCTGAAGAACTAGTTTTTCTCACTTAGTTTTACTAACTAGAAGTGCTGAAGAACTAGTTTTGCTCACTTAGTTTTTCTAACTAGAACTGCTGAAGAACTAGTTTTTCTCACTGAGTTTTACTTACTAGACCGGCTGAAGAACTAGTTTTGCTCACTTAGTTTTACTAACTAGAACTGCTGAAGAACTAGTTTTGCTCACTTAGTTTTACTAACTAGAAGTGCTGAAGAACTAGTTTTGCTCACTTAGTTTTACTTACTAGACCGGCTGAAGAACTAGTTTTGCTCACTTAGTTTTACTAACTAGAACTGCTGAAGAACTAGTTTTGCTCACTTAGTTTTACTAACTAGAACTGCTGAAGAACTAGTTTTGCTCACTTAGTTTTACTTACTAGAAGTGCTGAAGAACTAGTTTTGCTCACTTAGTTTTACTTACTAGAAGTGCTGAAGAACTAGTTTTGCTCACTTAGTTTTACTAACTAGAACTGCTGAAGAACTAGTTTTGCTCACTTAGTTTTACTAACTAGAACTGCTGAAGAACTAGTTTTGCTCACTTAGTTTTACTAACTAGAACTGCTGAAGAACTAGTTTTGCTCACTTAGTTTTACTTACTAGAAGTGCTGAAGAACTAGTTTTGCTCACTTAGTTTTACTTACTAGAAGTGCTGAAGAACTAGTTTTGCTCACTTAGTTTTATTAACTAGAACTGCTGAAGAACTAGTTTTGCTCACTTAGTTTTACTAACTAGAAGTACTGAAGAACTAGTTTTGCTCACTTAGTTTTACTTACTAGAAGTGCTGAAGAACTAGTTTTGCTCACTTAGTTTTACTAACTAGAACTGCTGAAGAACTAGTTTTGCTCACTTAGTTTTACTAACTAGAACTGCTGAAGAACTAGTTTTGCTCACTTAGTTTTACTAACTAGAACTGCTGAAGAACTAGTTTTGCTCACTTAGTTTTACTAACTAGAAGTGCTGAGGAACTAGTTTTGCTCACTTAGTTTTACTAACTAGAACTGCTGAAGAACTAGTTTTGCTCACTTAGTTTTACTTACTAGACCGGCTGAAGAACTAGTTTTGCTCACTTAGTTTTACTAACTAGAACTGCTGAAGAACTAGTTTTGCTCACTTAGTTTTACTAACTAGAACTGCTGAAGAACTAGTTTTGCTCACTTAGTTTTACTAACTAGAACTGCTGAAGAACTAGTTTTGCTCACTTAGTTTTACTTACTAGACCGGCTGAAAAACTAGTTTTGCTCACTTAGTTTTACTAACTAGAACTGCTGAAGAACTAGTTTTGCTCACTTAGTTTTACTAACTAGAACTGCTGAAGAACTAGTTTTGCTCACTTAGTTTTACTTACTAGACCGGCTGAAGGACTAGTTTTTCTCACTTAGTTTTACTAACTAGAAGTGCTGAAGAACTAGTTTTGCTCACTTAGTTTTTCTAACTAGAACTGCTGAAGAACTAGTTTTGCTCACTGAGTTTTACTTACTAGACCGGCTGAAGAACTAGTTTTGCTCACTTAGTTTTACTAACTAGAAGTGCTGAAGAACTAGTTTTGCTCACTTAGTTTTACTAACTAGAACTGCTGAAGAACTAGTTTTGCTCACTTAGTTTTACTTACTAGACCGGCTGAAGAACTAGTTTTGCTCACTTAGTTTTTCTAACTAGAACTGCTGAAGAACTAGTTTTGCTCACTTAGTTTTACTAACTAGAAGTGCTGAAGAACTAGTTTTGCTCACTTAGTTTTACTAACTAGAACTGCTGAAGAACTAGTTTTGCTCACTTAGTTTTACTTACTAGACCGGCTGAAGAACTAGTTTTGCTCACTTAGTTTTACTTACTAGACCGGCTGAAGAACTAGTTTTGCTCACTTAGTTTTACTAACTAGAAGTGCTGAAGAACTAGTTTTGCTCACTTAGTTTTACTAACTTTAACTGCTGAAGAACTAGTTTTGCTCACTTAGTTTTACTTACTAGACCGGCTAAAGAACTAGTTTTGCTCACTTAGTTTTACTAACTAGAAGTGCTGAAGAACTAGTTTTGCTCACTTAGTTTTACTAACTAGAACTGCTGAAGAACTAGTTTTGCTCACTTAGTTTTTCTAACTAGAACTGCTGAAGAACTAGTTTTGCTCACTTAGTTTTACTAACTAGAACTGCTGAAGAACTAGTTTTGCTCACTTAGTTTTACTTACTAGACCGGCTGAAGAACTAGTTTTGCTCACTTAGTTTTACTAACTAGAAGTGCTGAAGAACTAGTTTTGCTCACTTAGTTTTTCTAACTAGAACTGCTGAAGAACTAGTTTTGCTCACTTAGTTTTACTAACTAGAACTGCTGAAGAACTAGTTTTGCTCACTTAGTTTTACTAACTAGAACT
Organism: Sepiola atlantica; assembly: GCA_963556195.1. Lineage (NCBI taxonomy): Eukaryota > Metazoa > Mollusca > Cephalopoda > Sepiida > Sepiolidae > Sepiola > Sepiola atlantica. The sequence continues at coordinate 85,964,672 of OY744525.1, read as the reverse complement.
GCTGAAGAACTAGTTTTGCTCACTTAGTTTTACTAACTAGAACTGCTGAAGAACTAGTTTTGCTCACTTAGTTTTACTAACAAGAACTGCTGAAGAACTAGTTTTGCTCACTTAGTTTTACTTACTAGACCTGCTTAAGAACTAGTTTTGCTCACTTAGTTTTACTAACTAGAAGTGCTGAAGAACTAGTTTTGCTCACTTAGTTTTACTTACTAGACCGGCTGAAGAACTAGTTTTGCTCACTTAGTTTTTCTAACTAGAACTGCTGAAGAACTAGTTTTGCTCACTTAGTTTTACTTACTAGACCGGCTGAAGAACTAGTTTTGCTCACTTAGTTTTACTAACTAGAATTGCTGAAGAACTAGTTTTGCTCACTTAGTTTTACTAACTAGAACTGCTGAAGAACTAGTTTTGCTCACTTAGTTTTACTTACTAGACCGGCTGAAGAACTAGTTTTGCTCACTTAGTTTTTCTAACTAGAACTGCTGAAGAACTAGTTTTGCTCACTTAGTTTTTCTAACTAGAACTGCTGAAGAACTAGTTTTGCTCACTTAGTTTTACTAACTAGAACTGCTGAAGAACTAGTTTTGCTCACTTAGTTTTACTTACTAGACCGGCTGAAGAACTAGTTTTGCTCACTTAGTTTTACTAACTAGAAGTGCTGAAGAACTAGTTTTGCTCACTTAGTTTTACTAACTAGAACTGCTGAAGAACTAGTTTTGCTCACTTAGTTTTACTAACTAGAAGTGCTGAAGAACTAGTTTTGCTCACTTAGTTTTACTAACTAGAACTGCTGAAGCACTAGTTTTGCTCACTTAGTTTTTCTAACTAGAACTGCTGAAGAACTAGTTTTGCTCACTTAGTTTTACTAACTAGAACTGCTGAAGAACTAGTTTTGCTCACTTAGTTTTACTAACTAGAACTGCTGAAGAACTAGTTTTGCTCACTTAGTTTTACTTACTAGAAGTGCTGAAGAACTAGTTTTGCTCACTTAGTTTTACTAACTAGAACTGCTGAAGAACTAGTTTTGCTCACTTAGTTTTACTAACTAGAACTGCTGAAGAACTAGTTTTGCTCACTTAGTTTTACTAACTAGAACTGCTGAAGAACTAGTTTTGCTCACTTAGTTTTACTAACTAGAACTGCTGAAGAACTAGTTTTGCTCACTTAGTTTTACTTACTAGACCGGCTGAAGAACTAGTTTTGCTCACTTAGTTTTTCTAACTAGAACTGCTGAAGAACTAGTTTTGCTCACATAGTTTTACTAACTAGAAGTGCTGAAGAACTAGTTTTGCTCACTTAGTTTTACTAACTAGAACTGCTGAAGAACTAGTTTTGCTCACTTAGTTTTACTTACTAGACCGGCTGAAGAACTAGTTTTGCTCACTTAGTTTTTCTAACTAGAACTGCTGAAGAACTAGTTTTGCTCACTTAGTTTTACTTACTAGACCGGCTGAAGAACTAGTTTTGCTCACTTAGTTTTACTAACTAGAAATGCTGAAGAACTAGTTTTGCTCACTTAGTTTTACTAACTAGAACTGCTGAAGAACTAGTTTTGCTCACTTAGTTTTACTTACTAGACCGGCTGAAGAACTAGTTTTGCTCACTTAGTTTTACTAACTAGAAGTGCTGAAGAACTAGTTTTGCTCACTTAGTTTTACTAACTAGAACTGCTGAAGAACTAGTTTTGCTCACTTAGTTTTACTTACTAGACCGGCTGAAGAACTCGTTTTGCTCACTTAGTTTTTCTAACTAGCACTGCTGAAGAACTAGTTTTGCTCACTTAGTTTTACTAACTAGAACTGCTGAAGAACTAGTTTTGCTCACTTAGTTTTACTTACTAGACCGGCTGAAGAACTAGTTTTGCTCACTTAGTTTTTCTAACTAGAAGTGCTGAAGAACTAGTTTTGCTCACTTAGTTTTACTAACTAGAACTGCTGAAGAACTAGTTTTGCTCACTTAGTTTTTCTAACTAGAACTGCTGAAGAACTAGTTTTGCTCACTTAGTTTTACTAACTAGAACTGCTGAAGAACTAGTTTTGCTCACTTAGTTTTACTAACTAGAACTGCTGAAGAACTAGTTTTGCTCACTTAGTTTTACTAACTAGAAGTGCTGAAGAACTAGTTTTGCTCACTTAGTTTTACTAACTAGAACTGCTGAAGCACTAGTTTTGCTCACTTAGTTTTTCTAACTAGAACTGCTGAAGAACTAGTTTTGCTCACTTAGTTTTACTAACTAGAACTGCTGAAGAACTAGTTTTGCTCACTTAGTTTTACTTACTAGACCGGCTGAAGAACTAGTTTTGCTCACTTAGTTTTACTTACTAGAAGTGCTGAAGAACTAGTTTTGCTCACTTAGTTTTACTAACTAGACCGGCTGAAGAACTAGTTTTGCTCACTTAGTTTTACTTACTAGACCGGCTGAAGAACTAGTTTTGCTCACTTTGTTTTACTAACTAGAAGTGCTGAAGAACTAGTTTTGCTCACTTAGTTTTACTAACTAGAACTGCTGAAGAACTAGTTTTGCTCACTTAGTTTTACTAACTAGAACTGCTGAAGAACTAGTTTTGCTCACTTAGTTTTACTTACTAGACCGGCTGAAGGACTAGTTTTTCTCACTTAGTTTTACTAACTAGAAGTGCTGAAGAACTAGTTTTGCTCACTTAGTTTTTCTAACTAGAACTGCTGAAGAACTAGTTTTGCTCACTGAGTTTTACTTACTAGACCGGCTGAAGAACTAGTTTTGCTCACTGAGTTTTACTAACTAGAAGTGCTAAAGAACTAGTTTTGCTCACTTAGTTTTACTAACTAGAACTGCTGAAGAACTAGTTTTGCTCACTTAGTTTTACTTACTAGACCGGCTGAAGAACTAGTTTTGCTCACTTAGTGTTTCTAACTAGAACTGCTGAAGAACTAGTTTTGCTCACTTAGTTTTACTAACTAGAAGTGCTGAAGAACTAGTTTTGCTCACTTAGTTTTACTAACTAGAACTGCTGAAGAACTAGTTTTGCTCACTTAGTTTTACTTACTAGACCGGCTGAAGAACTAGTTTTGCTCACTTAGTTTTACTAACTAGACCGGCTGAAGAACTAGTTTTGCTCACTTAGTTTTACTAACTAGAAGTGCTGAAGAACTAGTTTTGCTCACTTAGTTTTACTAACTTTAACTGCTGAAGAACTAGTTTTGCTCACTTAGTTTTACTTACTAGACCGGCTGAAGAACTAGTTTTGCTCACTTAGTTTTACTAACTAGAACTGCTGAAGAACTAGTTTTGCTCACTTAGTTTTACTTACTAGACCGGCTGAAGAACTAGTTTTGCTCACTTAGTTTTACTAACTAGAAGTGCTGAAGAACTAGTTTTGCTCACTTAGGTTTTCTAACTAGAACTGCTGAAGAACTAGTTTTGCTCACTTAGTTTTACTAACTAGAACTGCTGAAGAACTAGTTTTGCTCACTTAGTTTTACTAACTAGAACTGCTGAAGAACTAGTTTTGCTCACTTAGTTTTACTAACAAGAACTGCTGAAGAACTAGTTTTGCTCACTATGTTTTACTTACTAGACCTGCTTAAGAACTAGTTTTGCTCACTTAGTTTTACTAACTAGAAGTGCTGAAGAACTAGTTTTGCTCACTTAGTTTTTCTAACTAGAACTGCTGAAGAACTAGTTTTGCTCACTTAGTTTTACTTACTAGACCGGCTGAAGAACTAGTTTTGCTCACTTAGTTTTTCTAACTAGAACTGCTGAAGAACTAGTTTTGCTCACTTAGTTTTACTTACTAGACCGGCTGAAGAACTAGTTTTGCTCACTTAGTTTTACTAACTAGAAATGCTGAAGAACTAGTTTTGCTCACTTAGTTTTACTAACTAGAACTGCTGAAGAACTAGTTTTGCTCACTTAGTTTTACTTACTAGACCGGCTGAAGAACTAGTTTTGCTCACTTAGTTTTACTAACTAGAAGTGCTGAAGAACTAGTTTTGCTCACTTAGTTTTACTAACTAGAACTGCTGAAGAACTAGTTTTGCTCACTTAGTTTTACTTACTAGACCGGCTGAAGAACTCGTTTTGCTCACTTTGTTTTTCTAACTAGCACTGCTGAAGAACTAGTTTTGCTCACTTAGTTTTACTAACTAGAACTGCTGAAGAACTAGTTTTGCTCACTTAGTTTTACTTACTAGACCGGCTGAAGAACTAGTTTTGCTCACTTAGTTTTTCTAACAAGAAGTGCTGAAGAACTAGTTTTGCTCACTTAGTTTTACTAACTAGAACTGCTGAAGAACTAGTTTTGCTCACTTAGTTTTTCTAACTAGAACTGCTGAAGAACTAGTTTTGCTCACTTAGTTTTACTAACTAGAACTGCTGAAGAACTAGTTTTGCTCACTTAGTTTTACTAACTAGAACTGCTGAAGAACTAGTTTTGCTCACTTAGTTTTACTAACTAGAAGTGCTGAAGAACTAGTTTTGCTCACTTAGTTTTACTAACTAGAACTGCTGAAGCACTAGTTTTGCTCACTTAGTTTTTCTAACTAGAACTGCTGAAGAACTAGTTTTGCTCACTTAGTTTTACTAACTAGAACTGCTGAAGAACTAGTTTTGCTCACTTAGTTTTACTTACTAGACCGGCTGAAGAACTAGTTTTGCTCACTTAGTTTTACTTAATAGAAGTGCTGAAGAACTAGTTTTTCTCACTTAGTTTTACTAACTAGACCGGCTGAAGAACTAGTTTTGCTCACTTAGTTTTACTTACTAGACCGGCTGAAGAACTAGTTTTGCTCACTTTGTTTTACTAACTAGAAGTGCTGAAGAACTAGTTTTGCTCACTTAGTTTTACTAACTAGAACTGCTGAAGAACTAGTTTTGCTCACTTAGTTTTACTAACTAGAACTGCTGAAGAACTAGTTTTGCTCACTTAGTTTTACTTACTAGACCGGCTGAAGGACTAGTTTTTCTCACTTAGTTTTACTAACTAGAAGTGCTGAAGAACTAGTTTTGCTCACTTAGTTTTTCTAACTAGAACTGCTGAAGAACTAGTTTTGCTCACTGAGTTTTACTTACTAGACCGGCTGAAGAACTAGTTTTGCTCACTGAGTTTTACTAACTAGAAGTGCTGAAGAACTAGTTTTGCTCACTTAGTTTTACTAACTAGAACTGCTGAAGAACTAGTTTTGCTCACTTAGTTTTACTTACTAGACCGGCTGAAGAACTAGTTTTGCTCACTTAGTGTTTCTAACTAGAACTGCTGAAGAACTAGTTTTGCTCACTTAGTTTTACTAACTAGAAGTGCTGAAGAACTAGTTTTGCTCACTTAGTTTTACTAACTAGAACTGCTGAAGAACTAGTTTTGCTCACTTAGTTTTACTTACTAGACAGGCTGAAGAACTAGTTTTGCTCACTTAGTTTTACTAACTAGACCGGCTGAAGAACTAGTTTTGCTCACTTAGTTTTACTAACTAGAAGTGCTGAAGAACTAGTTTTGCTCACTTAGTTTTACTAACTTTAACTGCTGAAGAACTAGTTTTGCTCACTTAGTTTTACTTACTAGACCGGCTGAAGAACTAGTTTTGCTCACTTAGTTTTACTAACTAGAAGTGCTGAAGAACTAGTTTTGCTCACTTAGGTTTTCTAACTAGAACTGCTGAAGAACTAGTTTTGCTCACTTAGTTTTACTAACTAGAACTGCTGAAGAACTAGTTTTGCTCACTTAGTTTTACTAACTAGAACTGCTGAAGAACTAGTTTTGCTCACTTAGTTTTACTAACAAGAACTGCTGAAGAACTAGTTTTGCTCACTTAGTTTTACTTACTAGACTTGCTTAAGAACTAGTTTTGCTCACTTAGTTTTACTAACTAGAAGTGCTGAAGAACTAGTTTTGCTCACTTAGTTTTTCTAACTAGAACTGCTGAAGAACTAGTTTTGCTCACTTAGTTTTACTAACTAGAACTGCTGAAGAACTAGTTTTGCTCACTTAGTTTTACTAACTAGAACTGCTGAAGAACTAGTTTTGCTCACTTAGTTTTACTAACTAGAACTGCTGAAGAACTAGTTTTGCTCACTTAGTTTTACTAACAAGAACTGCTGAAGAACTAGTTTTGCTCACTTAGTTTTACTTACTAGACCTGCTTAAGAACTAGTTTTGCTCACTTAGTTTTACTAACTAGAAGTGCTGAAGAACTAGTTTTGCTCACTTAGTTTTACTTACTAGACCGGCTGAAGAACTAGTTTTGCTCACTTAGTTTTTCTAACTAGAATTGCTGAAGAACTAGTTTTGCTCACTTAGTTTTACTAACTAGAACTGTTGAAGAACTAGTTTTGCTCACTTAGTTTTACTAACTAGAACTGCTGAATAACTAGTTTTGCTCACTTAGTTTTACTAACAAGAACTGCTGAAGAACTAGTTTTGCTCACTTAGTTTTACTTACTAGACCTGCTTAAGAACTAGTTTTGCTCACTTAGTTTTACTAACTAGAAGTGCTGAAGAACTAGTTTTGCTCACTTAGTTTTACTTACTAGACCGGCTGAAGAACTAGTTTTGCTCACTTAGTTTTTCTAACTAGAACTGCTGAAGAACTAGTTTTGCTCACTTAGTTTTACTAACTAGAACTGCTGAAGAACTAGTTTTGCTCACTTAGTTTTACTAACAAGAACTGCTGAAGAACTAGTTTTGCTCACTTAGTTTTACTTACTAGACCTGCTTAAGAACTAGTTTTGCTCACTTAGTTTTACTTACTAGAAGTGCTGAAGAACTAGTTTTGCTCACTTAGTTTTACTTACTAGACCGGCTGAAGAACTAGTTTTGCTCACTTAGTTTTACTAACTAGAAGTGCTGAAGAACTAGTTTTGCTCACTTAGTTTTACTAACTAGAACTGCTGAAGAACTAGTTTTGCTCACTTAGTTTTACTTACTAGACCGGCTGAAGAACTAGTTTTGCTCACTTAGTTTTTCTAACTAGAACTGCTGAAGAACTAGTTTTGCTCACTTAGTTTTTCTAACTAGAACTGCTGAAGAACTAGTTTTGCTCACTTAGTTTTACTAACTAGAACTGCTGAAGAACTAGTTTTGCTCACTTAGTTTTACTTACTAGACCGGCTGAAGAACTAGTTTTGCTCACTTAGTTTTACTAACTAGAAGTGCTGAAGAACTAGTTTTGCTCACTTAGTTTTACTAACTAGAACTGCTGAAGAACTAGTTTTGCTCACTTAGTTTTACTAACTAGAAGTGCTGAAGAACTAGTTTTGCTCACTTAGTTTTACTAACTAGAAGTGCTGAAGAACTAGTTTTGCTCACTTAGTTTTACTAACTAGAACTGCTGAAGCACTAGTTTTGCTCACTTAGTTTTTCTAACTAGAACTGCTGAAGAACTAGTTTTGCTCACTTAGTTTTACTAACTAGAAGTGCTGAAGAACTAGTTTTGCTCACTTAGTTTTACTTACTAGACCGGCTGAAGAACTAGTTTTGCTCACTTAGTTTTACTTACTAGAAGTGCTGAAGAACTAGTTTTGCTCACTTAGTTTTACTAACTAGACCGGCTGAAGAACTAGTTTTGCTCACTTAGTTTTACTTACTAGACCGGCTGAAGAACTAGTTTTGCTCACTTTGTTTTACTAACTAGAAGTGCTGAAGAACTAGTTTTGCTCACTTAGTTTTACTAACTAGAAGTGCTGAAGAACTAGTTTTGCTCACTTAGTTTTACTTACTAGACCGGCTGAAGAACTAGTTTTGCTCACTTAGTTTTTCTAACTAGAATTGCTGAAGAACTAGTTTTGCTCACTTAGTTTTACTAACTAGAACTGCTGAAGAACTAGTTTTGCTCACTTAGTTTTACTAACTAGAACTGCTGAATAACTAGTTTTGCTCACTTAGTTTTACTAACAAGAACTGCTGAAGAACTAGTTTTGCTCACTTAGTTTTACTTACTAGACCTGCTTAAGAACTAGTTTTGCTCACTTAGTTTTACTAACTAGAACTGCTGAAGAACTAGTTTTGCTCACTTAGTTTTACTAACTAGAACTGCTGAAGAACTAGTTTTGCTCACTTAGTTTTACTAACAAGAACTGCTGAAGAACTAGTTTTGCTCACTTAGTTTTACTTACTAGACCTGCTTAAGAACTAGTTTTGCTCACTTAGTTTTACTAACTAGAAGTGCTGAAGAACTAGTTTTGCTCACTTAGTTTTACTTACTAGACCGGCTGAAGAACTAGTTTTGCTCACTTAGTTTTACTAACTAGAAGTGCTGAAGAACTAGTTTTGCTCACTTAGTTTTACTAACTAGAACTGCTGAAGAACTAGTTTTGCTCACTTAGTTTTACTTACTAGACCGGCTGAAGAACTAGTTTTGCTCACTTAGTTTTTCTAACTAGAACTGCTGAAGAACTAGTTTTGCTCACTTAGTTTTTCTAACTAGAACTGCTGAAGAACTAGTTTTGCTCACTTAGTTTTACTAACTAGAACTGCTGAAGAACTAGTTTTGCTCACTTAGTTTTACTTACTAGACCGGCTGAAGAACTAGTTTTGCTCACTTAGTTTTACTAACTAGAAGTGCTGAAGAACTAGTTTTGCTCACTTAGTTTTACTAACTAGAACTGCTGAAGAACTAGTTTTGCTCACTTAGTTTTACTAACTAGAAGTGCTGAAGAACTAGTTTTGCTCACTTAGTTTTACTAACTAGAACTGCTGAAGCACTAGTTTTGCTCACTTAGTTTTTCTAACTAGAACTGCTGAAGAACTAGTTTTGCTCACTTAGTTTTACTAACTAGAAGTGCTGAAGAACTAGTTTTGCTCACTTAGTTTTACTAACTAGAACTGCTGAAGAACTAGTTTTGCTCACTTAGTTTTACTAACTAGAAGTGCTGAAGAACTAGTTTTGCTCACTTAGTTTTACTAACTAGAACTGCTGAAGCACTAGTTTTGCTCACTTAGTTTTACTAACTAGAACTGCTGAAGAACTAGTTTTGCTCACTTAGTTTTACTAACTAGAAGTGCTGAAGAACTAGTTTTGCTCACTTAGTTTTACTAACTAGAACTGCTGAAGCACTAGTTTTGCTCACTTAGTTTTTCTAACTAGAACTGCTGAAGAACTAGTTTTGCTCACTTAGTTTTACTAACTAGAAGTGCTGAAGAACTAGTTTTGCTCACTTAGTTTTACTAACTAGAACTGCTGAAGAACTAGTTTTGCTCACTTAGTTTTACTAACTAGAAGTGCTGAAGAACTAGTTTTGCTCACTTAGTTTTACTAACTAGAACTGCTGAAGCACTAGTTTTGCTCACTTAGTTTTTCTAACTAGAACTGCTGAAGAACTAGTTTTGCTCACTTAGTTTTACTAACTAGAAGTGCTGAAGAACTAGTTTTGCTCACTTAGTTTTACTAACTAGAACTGCTGAAGAACTAGTTTTGCTCACTTAGTTTTTCTAACTAGAACTGCTGAAGAACTAGTTTTGCTCACTTAGTTTTTCTAACTAGAACTGCTGAAGAACTAGTTTTGCTCACTTAGTTTTACTAACTAGAACTGCTGAAGAACTAGTTTTGCTCACTTAGTTTTACTTACTAGACCGGCTGAAGAACTAGTTTTGCTCACTTAGTTTTACTAACTAGAAGTGCTGAAGAACTAGTTTTGCTCACTTAGTTTTACTAACTAGAACTGCTGAAGAACTAGTTTTGCTCACTTAGTTTTACTAACTAGAAGTGCTGAAGAACTAGTTTTGCTCACTTAGTTTTACTAACTAGAACTGCTGAAGCACTAGTTTTGCTCACTTAGTTTTTCTAACTAGAACTGCTGAAGAACTAGTTTTGCTCACTTAGTTTTACTAACTAGAAGTGCTGAAGAACTAGTTTTGCTCACTTAGTTTTACTAACTAGAACTGCTGAAGAACTAGTTTTGCTCACTTAGTTTTACTAACTAGAAGTGCTGAAGAACTAGTTTTGCTCACTTAGTTTTACTAACTAGAACTGCTGAAGCACTAGTTTTGCTCACTTAGTTTTTCTAACTAGAACTGCTGAAGAACTAGTTTTGCTCACTTAGTTTTACTAACTAGAAGTGCTGAAGAACTAGTTTTGCTCACTTAGTTTTACTTACTAGAAGTGCTGAAGAACTAGTTTTGCTCACTTAGTTTTACTAACTAGACCGGCTGAAGAACTAGTTTTGCTCACTTAGTTTTACTTACTAGACCGGCTGAAGAACTAGTTTTGCTCACTTTGTTTTACTAACTAGAAGTGCTGAAGAACTAGTTTTGCTCACTTAGTTTTACTAACTAGAACTGCTGAAGAACTAGTTTTGCTCACTTAGTTTTTCTAACTAGAACTGCTGAAGAACTAGTTTTGCTCACTTAGTTTTACTAACTAGAACTGCTGAAGAACTAGTTTTGCTCACTTAGTTTTTCTAACTAGAACTGCTGAAGAACTAGTTTTGCTCACTTAGTTTTACTAACTAGAACTGCTGAAGAACTAGTTTTGCTCACTTAGTTTTACTTACTAGACCGGTAGAAGAACTAGTTTTGCTCACTTAGTTTTACTAACTAGAAGTGCTGAAGAACTAGTTTTGCTCACTTAGTTTTACTTACTAGACCGGCTGAAGAACTAGTTTTGCTCACTTAGTTTTACTAACTAGAACTGCTGAAGAACTAGTTTTGCTCACTTAGTTTTACTAACTAGAACTGCTGAAGAATGCGAGGTTCTTACTGTGGAGCAGAACCAACTTTTTAGGCTATTATCAGAGATTACTACAAGTCAACTGTGTTAGTTGACGATAATCTGGTCGATAGTGTGTACAATACAGAATGTTCAGTGATAGATTGCAAAATGGTTTCCCTTCTTCAAGGAGACAATGGCGCTATCTGTCACTTTTGTCCTGCTACACGTCAGCCAGCCAATGACCCTGCTGTAATCTGGTTTCGAGATAATAACATTGGATTTTACCCCAAAGATCCTGTATTGATTATTTTGTGGGCAGAAAGATTGGAAAGAAGATGGAGTATCGCTGTACGTGATGCGCATTTTTAACAATGAAAAGAAAGAATGCATCGATGCAATCCGAAAGAGCATTGGAATCTTGATGGACTCACCATGTGGGACTCGAGGAAATACCAGCAATGTTCACTTTGCGATAAATTTTTCAGTCCTGAAAATCGTTCGCATATATGTTCCCTCATCCTACACAGTGTTGATCGTGGTAATTTTGAAACATTTATGTGTGACACCAACATCATCTTGGCTATCATCCAGTCCATCACAAAAAAAGTATGTGCGAGTGGAAGCATTGAAAACTCTAGATATTGAGATAATGCTTCATCTCAGAACCACCTTCCTTAATGAAAAGGGTGAGCCTTGGATAATGATAACCCCAAGCTTTTATCAAATGTGCAAACACAGTTGAGAGATTTCCAGATGGAATGATGATCATTCCATAGCGAAACGGAGAGAAAACCCAGTGGAGTCGTGAAACAAGCATTTTTGCTCTCTCCAAAGTGGCCCAGCTGTACGGTCTCGGCAAATTTCCATTAAGGACAATATTCGGGATGTATTTCGACGAATGATGATCATGTCTCACCCCGAAATTGCCTCACGCCGTCCACAACCTCGCTGTAACATTTGTGATGAGATTGGCTATACCGCAAGGTCGAACAGACATAAAGAGTCTTCTGTTTCAACTTTGGAGCAGCACCAGATTCAGTCTATGTATTATTGATAAGTGTTGACAACTTTTCCCAGTGTTTCATTCCTTGATGCTTTTTTAATTGGTCTTTTTTAATGATAACATTGACTTACTCTATTTTATAATACACCACGTGCCCATTGGTGATAATTATGAGAACATTTTGTAAATTTAGCATTTTCCGGGAAATTCCGGAAAGTTTGAAGGAATTTTTTTAGTTCTAAATAACTTGCCCACATCTAACTTCAAGTGGAATTTAAAATTTGAAAGCCAGCTAAGTATTTTCTTTTGTATATCTTCAAAAAGAGGAGAAAAATGCTTTAAGATAGATGGAGACAACATTTGTCAGTCTCTTTTAAGAAAAATTTAGCGATAGTTTGAAAATTCACCAATTTCAGCACGGAATATTATTTAACGGCAATTTTCTTTCTATATTTAAAAAAAATAAAAAATGTTTAGAAAAATACTGTGTTTGACCTCTTGATAGGTATTTAATTGGTCTTTTTTAAATGATAACATTGCCTAACTCTATTCTATAGTACGCCAGGTGTGCATAATGTGAAATTATGTGATCATTTTCAAAATTTACCATGCTTCGGAGAATTTACAGCAAATTTGACGAAAATTTGAGTTCTAAATAACTCACCCATATCCAACTTCAAATTAAATTTTTCAAATTAGAAGGCAATCTACGGGTTTCTTAGGTATATATTCAGAAAGAGGAGAAAAAATGCTTTCAGATAGATGGAAACAAAATTTTTCAGTGTTGCTTCTAAACAATTTGGCGAAGGTTTGAAAATTGACTATTTTTCCTCTGAATTTTACTTGCACGTCTGAGGAGAAATTAATAAAAATTGGCTAACTATTTTTACTAATTTCTCCTCTCAAATCTTAACCGTTGCATATTTTTGCATGCGGCTTTTTGCATTGTGTTCCCTGGGTCTTCTAGTTAAAGAAATTCTAAGAAAATGTAATTTTATGAAACCTTGAAAAATCAATAGATTCCCTGGGCGCCCTGAAATCGCTTGAAATAAAAAGGGACGCACATTCTTTCTTCCTGCTTCGCCTCGCACGAAAATATGCAACCACAAGGTTATGCTGCTTCTTAGTGTTGGGGGTGAAAATGGAAACATTTTAGGTCTAACGAATAGCTACACCCAACGAGGACTTCATACAGGCCAGATACTGGTGAGGTACAATCTTCAAGGGCTCTGTACAGCAGTTGGATTCGCTCCATCACAACAACAACTACCACCGCTTCCATTACAACCACCACCATTACCAAATCCAGCTAGCTAGGGAGAGGAGAGATGGATTTGTTCAAAGTAGCAGCGGCAATGAATGTTGTTATTACATATCGAGTCTCGATTGTACAAAATCTCCAACCAGCAGTTTCTTTCAGCCAATCAGAGAAGCAAAAATATTCAGTGCCAAAACCTTGCACATACTATAACAACCTGAACACACGGCTTTATTCCTCTTTTCCCAGTAATTTCTTCAACAAACAACACACGTACATATGACATGGTTTTGCCTGAGTCCCTTTGAGCCCTAAAAAGCTCTCGGCACATCGAGACGAGAGACATCCGCGAATTACGCTAAGACCAGCGAAACATACACGCCACTTAACAAATGCACGTAAGTTCACAGACGCACACACTCTCTCACTAATAAAACAAAGGCACGTTAATACACACACATATCTTCATACCTATTCATTTACACAAATGTAAATGTGAAGTGGTGCTCTTGGAACCTATGGTTAATATGACGCTGCCAAATCTGGCCTTTGTCTTGTTTCACAGTGTCGTAAAATTGAGTAGAATGTCGTTTTTTCTGCTAAATGAAAACCGGTAGTGTTGAATCGTTTTTGCTGATAGGATTCCTCCCATGTTGTGATTAAGATCAGAAGTCAGGAGTTCGAATACGGTCATCAACCTAGAAAAGGGAAGCACACTTCATACAGGTATAAAAGCAAGTCAACTTGGCTACTCTTTTGTTAGAAAAAGGAAGTATATATGTATTATCGAAATAAGAACTCAGTTGTACATGAATACATCAACTTCGTATTCCGGATCACCGTGTCTTTGGACGAGTGCTCCAAGTTACACTGAGGGTTTTTGTTAACTCTAGTCGAAACGTTGGGTGAGTTGCTATGCGACAGAGGGCTTATTCAACGATTCAGAGACTCACTCTCGAGTCTCTATCTCAAACTGAAGTAAATTCCCCGGGCAGGCAGAGGGGAGTGTCTGAGTTATAAAATGCAGCTGATTATATTAACGTGAGAATCCAGCAAGACAACCCAGAGCTGTCCGGCTTCCTTGACTCATTCTTCCTCTATTCCTTATTCTGCCCAACTTCTCCTAGTGGGTGGTGCGATGTAACCTCCCTCAACACTCCTATATCCACCATTGCTTATTTGTCCACCCACCCGCTTTTCTTTAGCAATTTGTCCCCCCCCTTTCTTTTTAAACACCAAAAACCAGAATTCGTTCAATTTCGCCTATTATCACTATCGATTTACTCGGACAACCTTTTCCCCCCTAGCTGCTTATCTATTAGCGCTGTTTACTGACCGTCTGACCCCAGTCTTTTCCTCATAACTGCATGCGAACAAGTGCCAGCTGGTTTTGACTATGAGAAAAGAGTGTGTCATATATCTTTCGCTTATTTTTTTTTCTTGGATTTTAACAAATAAATACAATTAATGTCTATCTGTAATTAAAATACCCATTTTTATTCTTTAAACCATTTCAACACTTCTTGCGGCCACACCCGTATATATCAGCCGAAATGAACATGTCTGCTCAATTCCTTTTTAACACATGAGCCGATAGCCGAAATAAACATGTGCACTCAATTTTTATTTACACACAAATCAACGCCTCTTTCACCAGAACGTTCCATAGACACTTTGAACTCTCATTTTTCACGAACTCTTTAGTTTTCATTGTCTCAAGTTTGAAATAAAAATCAATTATTTTCTATCGATAGACTTTGTCATTTTTTCTTTTAATAATGTCCTATCCTCCTCTGATTCATGCCTTTTCACAAAGTTATTAGAGGTAGAGACGTTACGGTGAAACTTGTGGCACCTGGTGTCCTCAAAATTTATTTATCTAAATACTGTCTCGACTGTCAAACGGTGCATACCTTCGATAATCCGATAAGAACCGGTGTACCAATGAGATTTAGCCCTTATCAATGTTATTAGTACAGTTTACATAAACATACATGATAGATTAAGATAAATAATCCACGGGTCAAAGATCAAAGAAAGAGAGGTGTGTTTGCTTACCCACCAACTTGTGAGGATATAGGTTATTTTAATTCACAGCTCATGCATTAAACATATATTCTAAACATATCCATCATTAGAACGAAAAGCTAAGACCAAACGTACGGTTAACACATTTATTACAGTTGACAACTATGATAGACAAACAACGTACATTATACAAAACAATAAAATATATTTACTTTTTACTCTATCTTTAAAATAAGAAAAGTATTCTAAACATATCCATCATCAGAACGAAAGGCTAAGACGAAATATACTATTAACACATTTATTACAGTTGACAACTATGATAGACAAACAACGTACATTATACAAAACAATAAAATATATTTACTTTTTACTCTACCTTTAAGATTTTTACTCTACCTTTAAGATAGGGACATTGATTACCGGGAGAACCTAGATTCTTCATTTTGTGGGAGTCTTACGGGAGAGGTCTGATATTTTCTGTTGCCATTCAGGTACAATCAAGGGGAAACAATCAGCGGTGCTCAGAACCGGTGCACCATCAGAATCGGTTCCCTACAAACCCATTATCCCATTATGATTTGCCCAAAGAACTAGGTTTGCGTTGAGTTGGCCACCTATCAGTAAATTTGGGGTGACTTGAAATCCTACTAACCAATGTACCGAGCATTGCTTGGCTATCAAATATGTTGAAGAAAACTAATAAAACATTCCACCCATCTATATGTTGATCAATAGTACAACTATCGTCCATCGAACAATTTGTTAACAAAATAAAACAGATTTGTTTAGAAAAAAATTGTTCCCAGAATTAAATGACCGTGAAGGTTGACATGCCATTGAATAAAATATAACCCTTTATTATACATTAGCCGTACAAACCCGGCGTTGGCAGGGAGTATTTTACTTTCAATTTTGTTTCCCCAATTTTTTTAATATTAGTTATCAAATTATTTTTGTTAAATAGAATTTCGAAAACTAAATTTAATTATTACGGTATCGTTTAACCATTAAATTATTAATTGAACCAAATTGTTATAAAACTATAACTACTAATTGTTGTTAAGGTGCTATTGTCTATCTATAAAATGATTTGGCAGATGGGAAGTACGTGGAGGATCTCTGGCTTCCGGTGAAAAAAGCTTGAAGAAAGTGTGTACGGATGCCTGAAAGTGATACAACAATTTTATTTATTCATATTAATTTCAGACTTTTCTTTTTGTCATATTAATTTCAAACTTTTCTTTCATCACAATTTAATACTATTTCAGACTATTTGAAAAGGGATAGGGTTAGGGGTTAGGGTTTAGGAGTTAGGGTTTAGGGTTAGGGTTTAGGAGTTAGGGTTTAGGGTTAGGCTGAGGATTAGGGTTTAGGGTTAGGGTAATGTAAATTTGTAAAAAGTTTTGAAAACAATCAAATAAATTATTTTTCAAATAGTCTGTATTATGTTAATTATTAGAATATGATGAAAGAAAAGTCTGAAATTAATATGAAAAAAAAAACTGAAATTAATATGAATAAAAAAAATTTGTTGTATCACTTTCAGGCATTCGTACACACTTTCTTCAAGCTTTTTTCACCGAAAGCCAGAGGTCCTCCACGTACTTCCCATCTGCCAATGATTTCATTAAAATAGCTTAAAAACTTTCAATTTTTTATTAGAATTTGTTAAGAATTTTAAAGCCTGAAATGACTTTTTATTCGACAGTTTAAATGCTTCCAAATTCCTTTCAAATTTCAAAGGATCGCCAAGTATTTTCTTTTGAACTATTAACAAAAGATTAAAATGGTCGATTTGTTGATGAAGAAACCGAAATGCATTCTATCTGATGTCGTAATTAAAATATACAAAAAAGAAAGATAGGATAAAAAATCTTTCTATTTTATGCTATTATATTTTTGCTTTCCACAAATAATCGGTTTGTAGTAAATAAAAATCAATAATGTGTAAGTTACAACTGGGGAGGTGCCGCTTGGAGCACTTTATAACAACTTTATATATAGAGGAGGGGTTTGTAATAGAATATACACAGGAGTATGAACGAGGAACAAGTTTGGAAAAACCACATGTTATATAAATGTCCTGTTTGAAGGGAACAGAGAAGAGTTCATGTGAGAAGAATTTTCTTAGGAGAAGTTTGTACATACGTATGTTTAGTTAATTGCAAGCCGAGTTCATGTGTGGTTTGTAAGTATGTGTGTGTGTTTGTTACAATGGTATAAGTCCATGTGCTGGTCGCCATGTTGGATATGGGAGTCTTCTTGTCGACGACGTTAGCCGTAGCTACTGTCGGAAGGTTTGCAAGCCAAGAGAAAAGTTTGATGGTTTAACAGAGCAACGTGGATGAGTCAGATAGCTGTGGCTTCTTGTCGCTAAAAAGAGAAATGACAGTGTTGAGCACTGTCTTTTATAACCCCCAGGACAGGTGCTCTGCTCGCATGAAAGATTGTTTTTGATTGGGCATATCAGAACCGAAGTTAAATGTTTGCTGCAATCAGCAGTCAGCTTAGAAGTCAATGTTTGCTGCCGTTTGTAGTACTACTGCTACAAACCGATTTTGTAAGCTAGTGGGGGATGAGCTCTTCTCTTCCCTACAGCACAGAAGAGATGTTGCTAACCTCTCTCTACTGTATCGTTATGCTCATAGTAGGTGCTTGCTTGAGCTCCTATCCCTAGCTACTCACTGTAAAACATTTACAGCAAGAACTCGTCTAGCTACAACAACAGCAAAGAACTTTCTTTTCTCTCTCTCTCTCTCTGTACCAAAAACCAAACGGAACTTCGATGAACAAAGTTTCTTCCCTAGAACATCTCATCTGTGGAACAAAATACAACAAGGCTGCTTCCCAACCGACTACAATATAATCGTTTTCAAGTCTAATGTAAACAAATACTTATTGAGCCGTCCTCTTGGATAATCGAGTCCTCTTAAGTAATCTTCTGCCCATTCCACCCATTGTTTCCAATCCTCTTGTGGGAGGCGATCATTGTCCAACTGACGATCTCTCTAATCCTTATGCTCGAATGGCCCCCGGGCCTTGATAAGCAGTGACTCATTAGTAAAAAAAAAAGTCACGTAGAGGCAAGAAAACACACGCACATATACAGACACACGTGAAGTTGTCTCATTTTTTTTTTATTTATTGTCATAGAGATCATCCACAGCAAAATACAGCGTCACAATTTGGCAGGCCGAGAGCAGGTTCAAGGCGTTTCCATGAATAGTGGCGATGGAGAGACGCTCGTAAAGCCAAGTCAATTCACTCGAGGAATTAACCTGCAAGATTCTATTACAAACAAACTGGAATTAACAAAACCTAGTTTTTCATTACTTTTCAGTCCCCCCCCCCCAGGTTTTCAGGATAAGGATTAATGTGTTTCCGAGATTATGCTCACGCACGAAGAAGACATTAAGTGGTTAAGTGGAACGAAATTTATGTATTTTTGCTAGTATATATGACCGCCAAAGAAGAAGGTAGTGCTTGGGAGGATGGCATCATGATGGACGAACATATACTACACTACCTCCCCTACCAACTAACGTTCACTCTCTACAAAACACGGATTTCATAAACAAAATAGCTCTTTCTTTCTTTCGTCAATTTTTAACACTTTGATCTTAACCATAAAAAATGTTTTATATGGCTAGGCATTTTTAAATGAACGAAAAAAAAAAGATTTCATCTATTATTGTGTTATCTTTTAATGGGGGTGGGTAGTGTGTTGTATCAGTTCTGTTGTCATAAGACCATCCTCACAGGAATCACCTCCTCCGTTTTAAGGGGTGGGGTAATCCTACCAGGTATTACATCGAGCTTTGGAAGAGAGGATAATGGAATATCTGTTTTGGTGTCATGAGACCATCTTCCCAGGGATTACCGTCTCCTTTTTTGGTGGGGTGGGAGTGTAGTAGCTGTTCTGTTTCCATACCATATTCACATGCATTACCTTCTCCTTTTATGGGGCGATACTCCCAGGTATTACCTCCTTTTATTGGGGGGCAGTATAGTATATGTTCGTTCCTCATGATACAATCCTTCCATGATTATCGTCTCCGTTTGTGGAGGGGGGTAGTGTACTATCTGTTCTGTTGTCATGATATCATCCTCAAAGGCATTAACCCTAACCCCTATCCCACAAACAGATAGAGCGAATAAGGCTGCTTTAGAATTTTTGGCGTCAAAATAAATATTTTCCTGCCTCTCATGCCAGCGGCTCATATTTAAACAAAATACAAAAGAAATAAACGAATATTTAGCTTTGCTCTAGATGATGGTAATTGAATGATATTGGCGGCATAAGATTTCCTTGTTTCATGAGGAGAATCTGCTTATTATGAAATTTATATTTTTTGGAAACACTTTGAATTCCTCCATTCAATAAACTCGTTATATTTTCGAAAGGGTCGTTTTAGACAGCTGCTTATGGGAATGACATTTATTCCAAGACAATATGAGCAACAGATTCCG